>VWZL01002834.1:198468-259475 GCA_013396915.1 Stercorarius parasiticus | reverse complement strand
GTTCTCCAGGTTCTCTTCCTCCAAAATCCGTTTCTTCTATAAAATTAATTGCCTTCCTGCATTTTTTGAGATTTCTTGATGCTTCTGACTGCATTTCTAAGTCTCATCAGATTTTTATTCCCTTTTATTACTCTGTGGTTTTTTTATCTTATCAAACTACATCCAGGCCTTCTCCATTACCTGACTGCCCATTTCTGCTGTACGCACATTTTTTTAGACTGCACTTTACACACAGAAAACCCCTATTCTGTAACATCATTTACTTTTCCACGTATTTCTACTGTGGTGTCCTCAGAAGTTATCAGTTCAATAAGAAGGGCAAGGCAAGGAGATTAATACATTCCAGGATGTGTGGAAACAAACAGCTGACCTGAAATAAATGAGGAGAGTTGTTGAACCACTGGTTTGCAATTAATTCCATGCATAAACCAGTGTACAAGGACATACTCTATCATCACACAAACACCACTATTCTTAATTGTGATAGTTCTTTTCTCCTCCTTAACTTACTTTCATTTTGCTCATATTTGACGTATTCAGTTACTGTGTCCTGTTGAAGGCTTCTGCTCAGTGACTAACACAATTTCAAATCAGAACATCTTTACCCCAACAGTAGCCATATAGTAACTAATGATCAAGATGACTAGCATTAAAAATGAAAAAACGCGATTACATTTCAAAAAGGGATCAAGAAGATCAGCTATACTACAGATTCTACAGAAGTAGTTCTTTGTGGGTTTGTCGGGGTTTTTTTTTCCCTTTTTTAGCCCTTTGCACTGTTTAATTTTGTACAATACTCCTCAGAGAATTATAATCACTATTCCTCTATCTGTCCAGTAACAAATACAATAGTGGACTAGGTTTGCTCCATCCAGGAAAGTAAGGGGGAAAGGCTGCTTTCCTGAAAACTGTTTTTACAGGAACTACAACCTACACTGTATAATTAGTTCCCAGCAAGCAATGAACCTATTCAGTTTTGGTCGTAGGCATTAAAGCTACAATCCAAAATATTATGAAAGGCAAAGTAACAAAAACATGTGGATTCACCCAGAACACTCCATAATACTTTTCGAAAACTGTTAAACAGAATGCACTTAAAATCCAGATCCAGCTTTTCATCCCTGTGAAGTTATGAATTGTGAGGACTTTGATCGGTTTTGACCTGCTGTTTTTTATTTCTTTGAAGAATAAAGGTTCTGACTGTGAAAAACGAAAGCATGAAAACTGAGATGTCCTGACTCTCTCCAGAAGAGTGTATCCTTTTCAACTTCACTACACCCTCAGTCTAAACATGAAGAATTTGCACCCCTTTCTCTGAAGTTCTCTTTCACGAAGTTGTGGTACAAAAGGGAATTAGAGGTGTTTTAGTTGTAAACATGGACTGCTATGCTTACTTCAAAGGCATACTTACTTCAGTTGTCTGTTTAGTTCTTCAACATAATTCTTTTGGTCCAAAATTGCAGCAATCTGTACGTTTCTAAAGCAAGCACACAACAAAATTAGCTTTAACAAAATGATGTAGTGAAGTACTGAGTATGTACTGAATATGCACATATCTACCTAACATATGCAAAAGTCCATCTTACTTGTGCTTTTTTAAAAGAAAGGAAACAACTCCATCTCACGATCATGAAGTTAATAACTTACATGTTATGACATCAGTGAGAGACAAAAAAACCCAATGCTTTAACTGCAAACAATTTCTCCGCATGAAACATAACAACATATACAGTCTCAAAAGAAAAAGGATGTTTATTTACTGTGTTGTAACCCTGGTTCTTTGAAATACTGACTAAATCCCAAGCTGAGGGCTTAAAGGTTTGCAGCTTCTTTTTCACTGCCGCCTTGCAATCCTCCAATACTGTCCATCAGGTAAAGTAGGTAATGTTGCTGAGGCTTGCTTCAGAGTGCAAATATTCGTCCAGCTAACTAGTAATACAGAACAACCTAGCGCACAATTTTTCTCAACATTGCAAGATCAGAAAATTTCATCTTTAGGGAACTTGACTTATTTCTACAAAGAACAGGGCACTGGTCAAGAAATCATTTATTAACATGCAAAATCTGAGGTATTTGGTGAGGACATACCTTTCCTTACCCCCGATGTCATCATCACTCTTTAAATACATAGAGAAATCGATCACCCCAACCTAGGGGAAAGCAAATGTACACAGTTTCATATCATACAAGTAACTGCTGTTGATATTCACGGTCTTGTATCTACGTAATTACTAAAACCTCAGTTACATCAGCTTTTTTAAGACTGGTCAAGTTTCAGCCAGCAGCTCAAAAAACTGAACCATAACATTTTAAACAAGTTTGGTTTGTTGGGTTTTTTTAAGGTGTAGTCTTACCTTTGAACAAAATTAACAACGTGGCAGGTACCAAATCCCAAAGAAAAGATGACTTCTTACCTCTGATTGAGCTTAGCCGAGACTGTACAAGAAGACTTTCATTTGGGGCATTATCAGATACTACTCAGCCCTATCACTGATTGAGCAGACTTGTCATAATTTGTCTTTAGTGTTTCACGTGATTTCCTATCACAGCACATCTCCCGAACTGATGTTTCCTCCATGTTTAGCTTTTCAATATTCCTTGACAAATAATGCTACCTCTGCACACTTGCTGATTCCCAGGTATGCCAACTCAACTGCATTCATTTTTTAAACCTTCTAACTCAGAACCTAATTCATGTATTTTCTGTTCAATTGTAATTTAATCATATATACTATAAATAACATTACCATGAGTTCTGCTTCCAACTCTACTCGTGAACCTCTAACAAAAGTATTTACTCACATTTGCTTTCCCCAAACCCTTCCTTTTTGGTGTCTAGCAGCCTCTTCACAAAAGTATTTTGATTTCTCTGACCTACTGCTTCCTTCTTGAGCTCCCTTTAGCTTTTGAATACAAGTAACTTGCTAAGTCTATCATTTCCTTGGTTTGTACAATGCTTTCCTGTCAGTTTCCTATGATGGTCTTTTACTCATTCTTTCCATATCTTTTCTGAAAAGTCTCTCCTCCAAAAGCTTTTTAAAAAATATATTTTGCTTATTAAAGCAAAACACTACGTCTATAAAAAAGTAAAATATTATCTCTATAAAAATTACCTTGTTTTAATTCTCCCTGTGTGCATGCACACATTTCACCATCGAATAACATTGTCCTAACATACCAAAACTACGCTCCTGGATGTGACTTCCATCATCCTTCAGAAGTTTCTCTTTCTGCTCAATACAACTTGCTTCTCCTGGCTTCTCTGAGAAGGTGCCTTATTTACACTACTCTTCACAAACAGAATTACCCTAAAATGTCATCTGGACAGCCACTACTACCTTCTCAAATCAAGTTTTATGTCCCCTCATACATCAAAGCCACCAAGTGACTTAGATAACAAATGTATAGCTAGCAATAGATTTTGTGATTTATAATACACAGGTATCATTCTCAATACTAAAAAAAGCATGTTGATAAATCTTCTATAATTACAGGTCTTTCAATGTTATGTCTTCTGGTACACAAGATCAATGCCTAAAACATTCGATAGTAACTAGAATAAACAACTGAAGACAAGTTAGGCCTATGATTCACATTCTTTGCCAGAGAAATTGCTTTTTCGACAAATATATGCTGAAATACAGTAAATAATCACTTAAACTATTACGATTATTTTCCACAAAGAAGCTGGGCAAAACGAATCAGGACTGAACACAGCCTATGTTTATTTATAAATGCTTGTGCATCTGCCTTTAAAAAGAATCAGTCAAGGTTTTCTTGGAAAAGATCAGAGTTCAAAGTCAAAGCACTTTGCAAAGGAAGAAGAATTCTAAGTCTTGTTTTGCAGATTGAAAGCAGTCACCCTCTTACAAGGTCTTTTACTACACTATGCAAAAGAAGTTTCTGTTTCAGGTGCTTGAAACTTTCCTATTATGTTCCAGAACAACAATAAATGAACCAAACGGGATAAAGAAATCATGGAAATATACTTTTCCCGCAAAGAAAAAGGACGAGTTACGCAATTAAGATGGAAAGAACTCTGCATTGCTAATATTGCATCCATTTGATGACAAAGCATAAAACTTTACCCTTGCACTCTGACAATTATCACTATCTAAAGGTCTGACCCAACTGATACTGAGCTTAATGCAACAGCCCCCACTGATCCAGGAGCTGGATAACACACTAAACAGTCTCTAGTAAGATATCTAACAAGTCATAACTCCATAGGAACAAAATTCACTGTACATAAAAATCTTATGGATTGCACGTATATTACTTTACCTGTATTGACTTACTTGTGAATCTAAGTCTTCTCCCTTCACACACAGGTTAGCGTCTATCACATTTAACCCAACTAATAGCCCAACAATAACTGCTCCTTCTTCCTCCATCATTAGTGCATGATACTCATAAAATTCACTGTTAAAGAAGAAAATTGCATCTTATTGGTATATTCAGTATATTTATATGCAATAAATTCATAATAAGTGACTTCTAAATCTGAATTGTTTCTCTTATTTTAGCATTACTCCAACATCTTTAAAGATGAACTGGGTCTGCCCATACATTCACCTCATAAATATTTAAAAACTGAAAGTACATGGTTTGCCTCAGAGGCTATTACAAGCAAAGATACTACCCTTGGCTCCAGAAATCTAAGCCACAAGCTGCTGGAGGGCTGGCAAATCTGGGGACAAGACTTATTTTGACAAGACTCTTCACTCGCTATTAGCTACTTTTGAATAGAATACTGCAACAGATGGATGTTTGGCCATGTTGAGTCAAACAATTCTTACATTGTTCAGAAACACTAGAGAATACAAAGAAAGAATGGTAAAAAAATTATCTTGTGTGAAAAAAGGTCTGGACTTTAATGAACACAAGCTTGAAATTAAAGCAGCCAAGTAAGAGATTAAATCAGTAAGAGAGGAAAACGGAAAGGGATGAAATATTAAAAAGACTTTTAAAGAAAAACACTCCACTAAACAACAGAATACCAACATTTATTTCCTCTTCTTTGCATTTTTTTAAATACAGTTTTAGACTCTATGAAGCACATGGTGCTTTCAATGGAAAAGTCCATAGCGTTGAACACCAATGTCATCCTGCCATACCAGCATTATCTAGCCATACAAGAAAACTCTTAAAACTATGTATAGGTTATGGAACTTAAATTAAGACAACAAGGTTTTTCTCCCTTTGTGCTTCAACTACCCCATCAGAAGAAGTTATACTAGAAGAGACCAATGCCAGTTTCAGAACTGTGAAAGGAAAGTTCAGGGTAATCATCCTCCGCGCAATGGTAGCTCTACAGGAAACTATGCATATGACAGGGGTGAATTCGTCTCCTCTCCAGAGGTTTCTAGTCCATATTCCGCATGGTGCAGGAATGCAGCGGGAGCTCTTCCCCATCACCCTCACCTATGAAAGAACAGTCAGGAGCATTGCAGAAGGGCCCCCCACATGATGGGGAGGAAACATCTCTTCAACCATCATCTGGCCCTCAAGCTTGATGAGGCAGTGGTGGTTGGTCCCTCTACCCTGAAGACTGGAAAAAATCAGCCCAGAGGCCTGAAGCTACACATTGCTATGCTAAGGATACATTAAAAAGTAGCAAATAGAAAACTTTTTTTTTTTTTCAGAAGACTAAACCTCTAAAAATCAATTATAAACAAAATCAACTTAATTGTTTACCTGAGAAGATCTCTCTGAATGATTAAACAGCGAAGATAGTCGGCCATTTTCTTCTGCATTAGTGCTAACCGTAACCAGGCCCGGGCACGGCCCAGCGGTGTTCTGAAAAAAAAGAGCATGAAGACAAATAGTCCCCAGTGACGTTGGACTAGATGACCTTTAAAGGTCCCTTCCAACCCAAACTATTCCATGATTCTATGAAATCAACAACATAGCAATTAATTCACTGTCTTAAACATCTTATCAGTCTATTGGTACAGCAATTGGTATTTTTGAAAGAATAGTTTAAACTATTAGTTGAGCAATGCAGTCTGGGAAGCTATAACATCTAGGCTTTGACTCCAAGCTTTGGGATAATATCAGAAAAATTTCCATCAGCTCAGCTGGGCTTGGGAGCAGACCCTGGAAAGAACACGGAGAGCACAAGAGCCCGACAGTAAAATTAACTGTTTTGCTCAGAGAATGAAAATATGCAACTCTCTACACACTGCTGTATTTCAATGTGCTTTGTTTTCACATGGCACACAGCTAGCAGCGTGGAAAGAGTTTTTAATAGTGATGCTGTTTTCCTATATACGTCTTCTTCTTAACCTGACAGTGCCTGAAAAGATAATCTTGGAAGTCCTCTTTCTAGCTGAAGCAAAAAGTCTGCGACAATTCAGACTCCCCTCTGCAACTTGTTTACCAAGTCTTCAGAGGAATTGTCAGAAAAGTAACCGAATGTCCATTACAACTCATCACGCAAGCCTACTTTCCCAATCGTGGTCTACACAACAAATTCTAGCTTTAACTCATACTTATTTACAAATTCACTGGTATCTTAGGAAGACAATTAAAAAAAGATGAAAAAGTATGTAACTGGCCAACATTAGTATCCATCAAATTAAACCTGGACCTTTAGATCCTCCTCTTCTAGTGCCTGAACATTTAGAAGTGGTAAGCACATAAATGCAAAAAAAAAAAAAAGAAAACCCAAAACAAAAACCCACGCAAGATAGGAAGAGTGTAACATACTTGGCAAAGGGTATTATTTCATCTGGCCTGATACAAGAGTAAATAATAATTTATATATACCTATGTGCTTTAGATAAGGTCTAAAGCTATAAATTATAACCCTTATGCTGCCACGTACCAATCACAACCCTTTTGGAATTTAACGTATGGCCAATTATAAAGCTAAATACAAAAGCAGAGTACACAGGAATGGGAGGAGATCGTAGTTCACAGCATAAATTTACATTTGAGAAGGATGCTACACACAAGAATCTGAACAGCTACAGAATACTTTCCTCTTCGGTATGTTACCTTTTTTTTTATACAGCCTTTGCTGACTAGACTCACGTGTTTGCTGTGGTTCTAGGCTGCAGACTGATACGCAACCTATTCCTTTTTGCCCCATTTTTTTCCACCATTCAGAAAACTTTTCCCCCAGGAACATCAGAAAAGAACATAAAAATACTACTTTTTGAGCTGTTTTGTGCAGAAGATGAAAAGCTAGCAAGATTCACCTGTGCTTTCCCCTAATATCATGTGCTAGCTGTTCAAAGGTTGTTTAATGCCAAATGAAATCATGAGACATCTGTAGATTCTCAATCAGATCCTTTATTTTCCTGCTGTATTTTACCAACAGTACTTACTTAAGGCCAGGCAAATCTCTGACACTTGCTGCTATTTCCTCAGCTTCTGGATATAATTTCTCCACAAGTTCCAGAGGACCCCAGATGGTTTTATTGTAGCTTAGAAAGGATTTTCTTACTAGGAAAAGAAAAATTAAGTAAATGAATTAATTTAAATTACTGGAACAGCTTTCTTCAAAATAGCTGGTTAACTGCTGAGCCTAGACTTCCAGATAACAGATAACTGCAACACTGGTCAGTTCACCAGTATCCAAAGTCATCTTCAGAATTATTTTCGTTCGGAATTACATAAAACTGCTGCGCTAGAACAAAATAATATAAAAAGCTATCTAAAAATATAAGCTACATACATACATGCAGTTCTGGTAATCCCTGGACCACTTACAATACACGGTATACAAAAGAAAAAGTTGGTAAATGTGGAAATATATGTTGCAAAGTATTAATAATGACACTATTACTCATAAAAGGTGACAATTTACATATTTTCTTCACTTCTTAAAGCAACATAACACACTTTGATTTTACCTCATTCAAGAAAGAAAGGAAGAAAAGTAGCATGTTTGGAATAAGAAATATGCATCTAGAGCAATTACCACACCTTTAAGGCCATGCTTCAGGCAGTGCTCCATGACAACAAAGAACTGCTGCAAAGGTGGGTAGTCAGAATCCAGAGTGCGGCCAAAGCTCAAAGCAGATTCAATGAGTCCTTTGATACTCAATTTAGCCATGTTCAATAAATTTGCTCTTTCTACGGCTGTAGGGTCCTTTACAGCTAAGATAATAAAGCAAAAAAAAAAAAGTTATGGTTCAAGTTTTAGAGGAGACACAAAATAATAAAGTCCTTCATGGCCACTTTGTTCAAAGAAAAATTGATCTTAATCTAGATATACTCAAAGGAATAATTTAGTAAATGCTATAAACCACCATGTTATAGAAAAGCATCCACTCCAACAAACACCCTTACGGATCTTACATTGGTTTAATAGGAGAATGAAAAAACAAGACCGGAAACGTCAGTTCTCAGGCACTGTGTTGTCTCAGTACATCTCGGAAGCAGTCGGTAGCTGTAAATTAACACAGGCATCCATGCCACACTCAAAAGCTCAGCAGTGACTGCCCTTACCATGATATCAAAGCAGCATTCCTATTAATGTAAGTATCTATTTGGTGTATTATAGTCTACCTACAGAAACAGACATCATACTTCTTATATATAATCATTTTCCACTGTAGTCTTAATTTCACAGTGACAAAACCACATGCTTTCCTTCATAGGCTGTACATACTCTCAGCCAGTAAACCTGGAGCAGTTTCTGGAAAATATTACATATTACATCAGTTTCTCATATAGCTAAAAAATGTTTTCTGCCCAGGAAAGTTTAAGAACTAAAGGTTTTGCTTTAACTTAAAAATGTTTTGGGTAGTTTTACAAAATGCAAACTACAAAAACACATTTGGGGATTAAATCTAGTCAGTAAAAAACCCGTAGCTTTTTAAAATCATCTTAATCTGACAGAATGGACAAGGTTCCTCTTCTTAGAGCTCCTGCTAACTGAAACCAGAGTGTTCAGGAGATTCTTAGTTTATTTGCATTTGTAATGAAGCAGTTCAAACATTCAGGCCACCCTCTGTTTTGACAAACTGAAACAGAGACAAAACAACCCTCTGTTTATTCGCCATGATCAAAGTAACTTGGAAAGAAGCAAAAAAAGTTGACGATTTACTGTTTCCTGCAATTAACTCTAACACACGAAATAAAAAACCAAACAAAGAATACAGATCATCTTTTTTAAGACCCTGAGACACAGATGTCAAAATATCTATACAGATTTGCATCTGAGAAAAAATGTGAGCTGCTGCCTTTGCAAATCTGAGTATTGGTATATGACCTGATCTCTTTGCACATGAGAAAGCACAAAGAACTGTATACATTAAAACCAAACACCCCACATCATTCTAACAGATGGACACTTTCTCAGTTCCTCAAACAGCAATGAAATTACTTGCATACCACAGTTTTAGGTATTTAGGTATTAGAAACTTAGAAAATTACTTTCTAATTTTCTGTATTCCTAACTGCCTGTCAAATATCAAATTACCCTACTACCACACAATATAAACTATCTCAGTTTTCTAGGAAAAAAAAAAAAGACTGAAATGATGTGCCCAAGATAACCTTAAAAAGCACTTTTATAGTGTCTCAATTTAGCAGTACTTCAACAGAAAACATTAAGAGGCAGCAGAAGACACAGCAGACAATAAGCAACAGCACTCTGGCAAAAATATACCCAGTTAGCAGTCACAGCTCTCTAGTTTACCATCGGGGACTGAACCATCCCTACCAAGAGCAGCACCAGCCTGGAAGAGATGGAGGCTTGCAATAATAGGAGCATTTCTGCTGGCAGAACTCACATCAGACCTCCTGCTTTCTTAGTAGGTTTGCTATTGACAGTACTAAATACTAATGCTATCGTGGAAAAAGCCATATTCAGGTGGCTTCAGGTGGATAGCTCTCCCTCCCTAGGTATTATTTCCCCAAAGGCATCTTCCAAATTCCTTTTTCAGGTGACCTCATTTTGACTTTTGGAGCTGATTCTCCCCACAGACAGAATTCCACCTCTACTGTCCTTTTCATTATCAGCCCTCTTGCCTGGTCTTTCCGAGGCAGAAACGCATTTTTGGTCTGTTCTAAAACATGGTCTACCTGCATATAGCCATTTTTCTTTGCTTGCTTCTTAAAAAAGAAAAAAGATTGAGAAAATCACATAGCATGTTTTCTAGTAACTGCAGCTCTGGGATCGGATGGGGTGGACTGTACGCTTGTGGGCAAAATGAGCCATGAAGGGCTCTTCTCACCCCGGAGAGACTATTTGCCGGTGGCCCTGATGTCGCCAGAGCCTGACTAGCAAGAGACAGTATTCCTCTACCAGCCGAACCCTTACTGCGAACAGTATTTGTGTAAGAAAAAAAAAAAAAAAGAAAACCACCACAAAACCACGCTGCACAAGATCTCCCTGTATCTCCCAGGAGAAAACAAGTCACCAGCACAAACCCCCAGCCTCCCCAAGGCACGGCCCCCCGGCACACCGCCCCGTCTCCGTGACCTCCCTGCCAGCTGCAGGGAAGGAGGGAAGGGGAGCCGCCAGCGCCCGGGCGCCGCATCGCCTGACAGACCCCGGGGCCGGAGGCCGCCCCCCGCCCCGCTCCCGCCGCGGCGGACATTTGGCCGGGCTGCTCCCAGCCGCTCCCCTCGGCGGCGGCGGGGCTGAGGGGCGGCGGCCGCCGCCAGCCCCCTTCTCCCCCTCTGCCGTCCCCGGCGCCCCTCGCCCAGCCCGGCCCCGCTCTCCGGGCGCCGCGGCCGCCGCTCACCCATGGCTGGAGAGGAGGAGCCGCCGCCTCGGCCGCTCCCTGCGGACGCTGCGGTTCCTCCCACCCCGCCGCCGCNCCCTGATGTCGCCAGAGCCTGACTAGCAAGAGACAGTATTCCTCTACCAGCCGAACCCTTACTGCGAACAGTATTTGTGTAAGAAAAAAAAAAAAAAAGAAAACCACCACAAAACCACGCTGCACAAGATCTCCCTGTATCTCCCAGGAGAAAACAAGTCACCAGCACAAACCCCCAGCCTCCCCAAGGCACGGCCCCCCGGCACACCGCCCCGTCTCCGTGACCTCCCTNCCCCGCCGCCGCCCGCGCACCACAGCGCCCCCGGCGGCCGGAGGATCCGCTCCCGACCCGGAGGCCGCCGCCTTTCCAGGGCGGGAGAAAAGCGTATTTAAACGTGGAACAGGCCTAATAGTCTGGCATCGAACTTCCTTATTTTATTTTTTTTAAGAATCCCTGCAGTGCTCGGCCTCTGGCTGTATGTTTGGCACCTGTATCAACGTCTGCTTCTGCATTAGAAAGTTGTTCTAAAGGTAGGAAAGAGGAAAAAAGTTATTCTTTCTACTTTCACAAAGTATTATCTCCTATATATATTCAAGAGAATGCAAGAGCATTGTAGAGGTCTCATCTCAATGTTGCTTGAAACTACCTCATCTAAACCCTGTTTAACCTGAAGATCTCTGCTCAATACAATTTTTAGCATGCAAAAAGAAGAAAGGATGCATTTTATAAGGAAATAGGGGATTGTTCTTGTACCTGTTTCTCATGCAACTTTGTGGAGGGATGGCAATACCTCTAATTTATTTATTTTCTTGGATAAGCATAATGTAGCATAAGAAAATAGATAAGATGCACCTTAAAACTTTTGTACAGATAGATCCAAAACGTAGAAAGAAAAACAAGGGCATTTTATTCTGCAGTCACTACTATTTACCCTAATTTTTTTATCTTTTGAAAGACCCAGGAACACACACACAGTCGATGAAGGGTGTATTTTCACCTGAAAAACAGGATACCCTGTCAACTATTAAATTATTTTTGTACTGTTCAAAATATTTGTATTATATAAAGTATTAACAAAGTATAAACAACTATAACAAAACCAATATCAAACTTTTATTATTATTTCAAACATTACAAAAGTTAGGGAGCAGTTTAAAAGAGTTAAAATGCCCACATTTAACATCCAGAAGTTTGTTTGCAGCTACATGCACACAACTCCTTGACATTGATCCAAGTGAAAACAAGTACTAGTGATTTTGAAGAATCAAAAAATTTGATGTTTCCCACCAGCGATCTTGGAAAGAAACTTCTCAGTAATGGTCTAGAGTATGAGGCAGTACAAAGAAACTAAACCAGATCTGTCAAGTAAAGGATACTTCGCATTGTATATACGTTATCATCTTTACAAAAAATAGGACCTGAGCATGAAAACATCTTTGTCACCAAGCTGCATCTCTACTTTTGCTTCTTGGGAATTTTTTTTTTTTTTTTGAAGACAAGACTACAGGTCAGAAACTGAAACCAGCATTTCACTTCAGCAGATTTATCTGCTAAATATGTTAGTTAATAGCAGGGAGTTAGTGTGAATCAACCTCGCATTTTTCCCAGCTGTATGCAAAATTAAGAGATTAGAAAAGTCACCAAGCGATCTTCATAAGAAAGATTACTTACAATATGTATATAAATATAAAAGGACTTCAGTATTTAAAAAACAACCAGAAGCACACTTGAAGAACATGAGGCTCTGATGAAGACAAAGAAGCTTTTCCTATTTTTTTTCCAAACAGCACAACAACATAGCATCTTAATTAGGAATTCTAACTATATGTAAACTACATTTGAAAGTCTTTAAAACCAAGATGAGCCCAGAAAACTATGACTCAATGCAGCATTAGTTTACTCCCCTGCCTCCTCAAATGTTTCCCTGTTCACTTTATGCAGATAACAATTTGTCAAGATAAAAGTGAATACAGAAGTAGCTATCCAGTATCTGAAGGAACAGAGTACTTCGTACTTTTGGTTTGTTACAAGTACACTGGTACTAAAATGACCAGCTTAACAATCACTTTATTAAAGAAAGAAATGTGTATTATTATTTTACTGAAAGGAAACTTGCAAAATAATCGAACGCAACATCTGGTTTGGCTCCATTCAGATTAAACAGCACACACCAGCACTCACAGCCCACTAACCAGTTATTTACACTAAGCAACACCACAATATACAAATGTCTGTAAACTCTCCATCTTCACAACCACAAAATGTTACACTTGTGGATAACTTCATGAGCCCCTGCTGGGAGATTGAAGATGTAGCAAGTTAAGGAAGCATTTTGACAACACATCACTTTCACAAAAACACAAAACCTGTTTGAATAGGTATTGGTCTTTGCAAAGAAAAACAGAAAAGATCTCATTAGCTGCTAAGTAGCAGATGGAAACAGCCACAGCTAGAACAAACTCTACTGAGTCTACTCTCAATGCCAGAGAGAAAGAAAAAACTAACAAGTCATCTGAAAGTTACACCTTTTTCCATCCCAGCAACATTGTTCATGAACTGTTCTCTCACCATATGCGTTTAAATGCATGGTACTTCTGAGAAAAAAAAAAAGTTACACTGACATTAAGATGCCAAGAAACTAGGATGATTTTAAAAAATACAAAAGCATTAAACATTAAAAATTCAGGCCTCATAATTAAAATAAATTATGTCAAAGTCGACTTGCAAATAAGCATGGAATTCTACTTTTGAAGACAGTGAGGGTTCTAAATCCATTTATTAGCTTTATCTCAAGTATATCTTTGGCATATTTAATTAGCACATTTTGTACCGTGTTGCCAATCAGTCTTAAAAGTACAACGTAATTAATCAAAGATCTTCTCATCCTTATCTCAGTAAGGCAATCTTACCTTTCCCCTTTCACAAAACAGCGTGGAGAAAAAGGATATCATTGCCTGAGACTGCAAGTGGCAGAGCAGCTTCTCTAACGGAGAATAGCGGCAGAGGGATGGAACGCAGCCCACCATGATTAGTTTGTGCTTCGCTCTTGTGATAGCAACATTGAGGCGTCGCCAGTCCTTCAGGAGGGCACCAAGCTGTTAAACATAATTTGCTTTTATTTTTCCTACTTGCACTTCAGAATTTAATGTAGATAAAAAGCTCATTTTCAAAATGCATCTAACTACTAAAATTGCGTGAAACAGTTAATATGACCAACTTACATTTTCATCATTACTGTTCCTAACAAACGATACAATTATGACACTTTTGTCTCTTCCTTGGTATTTGTCTACTGTGTTGACTTCCACTCTGTTCTCCTTCAATTTTGCCATCAAATCAGTGATTGTTTTTAATTGATGTCTGTATGGTGATATAATGCCAATGTCTGAAGGCTTACAGCCAGCCTGAATGAAGAAGAAAAAAAAGGATAAAAGATTTTCACTGCCATTAGCTTGGGACACTCTTTACTGTCAGAAGACCCTCAAGGATTTTTTTTTTTTTTTTTTAAACAGTGCTGCAAGATACTGTATCTACACTAAGTCGTCAATGGAACTCTAGATATAACTGGTATTAACTAAAGAAAATAGAAAGTATTAGGTACTGCAAGCTCCCAAGCTTTGTCTTAACGTAGCACAAAGATATCCTTGAAATCCACACTTTTCTTTCTTCCTCAAACTGCGAGGTGAACATTTCAGAACTCTTAGTCTGTACCACTCCTGAGGTTGACTGGATGAAATAAGGAAGAAAGGCAAATCCTCTGCCCTCCCTCCCAAGAAAGTCCTCATCTCTAAAAAGAATTTGGCATCCAGCTTTTTTCGCATTGCAAATCCAACCAGGCAAGGGAATGCAGACCTCAAGCTCCTCACTATACCGACATGTAGCCAATCTTCAATTTACCCTTCAGGTTATCCCCCAAAGAATAACCCAATACATATAGTCACCATTACTATAGTAACGTAAAAGCAATTATAAAGCCGTCCTCTGAACAATGTAATAAAGTAAAAGATACCTTAATAAATAAGGATGTGAGGAAGAGTACTAGTTTAGCTTCTGTCACATTACTTACACCACCTTTTTCTGCACGTTCTGGTGCTGGGACCTTTAAAAAT
Organism: Stercorarius parasiticus; assembly: GCA_013396915.1. NCBI lineage: Eukaryota > Metazoa > Chordata > Aves > Charadriiformes > Stercorariidae > Stercorarius > Stercorarius parasiticus. The sequence continues at coordinate 244,644 of VWZL01002834.1, read as the reverse complement.
ATAAATGCAAAATAATGACTCTTGCTGTCTACAGTGACATACTATATTCAAGATCCCTAACTCACCACATCATATGTGTTTTTATAGTGACAGTTTTAACAAAAAAATTTACACAGTATAAAAGCCTATACCGTACAATAGCTTCAGAATACTGTATTTGCAAAACAAGTTGAAATAAACTGCTGAAACTGCTAGTAACAAGTCACCTTAAAGAAACTGCCAAAGCTTGTTCATCTGACTTTACAGTTCATACAATATAAGATACAGAAAAAAAAAAAGGACATTTCCCAGCCTGATAAGGTAAGAGAGCAAACTGTATTTTACATGGGACTTTTGTTTTAAGTCTTTCCATACAGCAATGTTTATAGCAATTTTTCCCCATTTCTGTGGCAGAAAGGATTTTATTTATTTTTTTTTTTAAATGTTTGAAAACCTACATTTAAAATTACAGGAAGAACTATCCAAAATGGTATCTGCTTGCTAGAGCAGTATCGGTGCACACACATAGAATCTGACAGTGTACAGTATACACCAAAAGCTTCACAAATCCAGGAATTCAACTGACTGAGTAACTCATTGAGTGTAATCTATGTTAAATGCCCAGCAGACTAAAGCATTGCAAATGAACAAAAAAAAAATCTAATAGAGACTGACAAACCCATATGCAACACTGCTGCAACTCCACATAGCAGTCTTCTCAAGGCCATATACATGTATATTTATATAGTACGCTACTGCATCCATAAGTTTATTTTAGGATTCCAGCCACATACAAAAAATGTAGTCTGTATTGTGTTGCTTAAGTACCCTACATACTTCAGCAAGAATCCTATTTTTCTGTAATATATCCTTCTTTTACATGACATCGTGTATTTTCAGTATGTTGCATAGACTATAGAAGCAGAAAATATTTTCCTTCATATTAGAAGATTCCATTGCCTTTACCAAAACAGCAGTTTCTCCATACCTTTTGTCTCAGCAGCTACACAGCTTAATATTTACTGTAAGGTAACTTGTTTTTACACTGCCATCATCACGCACTCAGGCTAACTGGTGTTATGACCTGTCATATCACAGCTGAATTAAACTGTGCTGTTTTGGGTTTGTTTGTTTGTGTGTGGTTGTTTGTTTTTGTTTGTTTGTTTGGTTTTTGTTTGGGTTTATTTTTTTTTTTTAGTTTATCTGAAAACATCACACCTAAGAAGTCTCCAAACTTGCATGTGCTCAAGTCTTCTTCAAGCAGAAACACACCATTTTAACGAATAGCTGGTTTCTGTCCAGCAATTTTTCAATATTCAGACCTGAGCTGTCAGAGGCAGGGCAGACCGACACAGGGTTTGGCAGAAAAGGGCAAATAGATTTTCAATTACTGTCATAAACATGTCACATTATTAAACAGAAAACAATAGAAGTGTGGGGTTTTTTTTAAAGCAAACATAATAAATGCAAGCTTCCTGGTGTTGTCATACAACACTGCTTATCTCCTTTGTCCCCTTTCGTATCCCTCCAAGCGTGTTTCTTCAGAAGCTTTTCTTGGTTACACTATGAGCAATGGTATACAGGGAAAAAAATACCATAAAATCAAAGAAAACAAAATAAATAATGGTTTTGTGTTTGGTAGATTTTTGGGTTGTCTGTGTCTCCCCCCGACTACCACAATATGTGGAGTTTTGACAGGAAGTCTAAAAAAGAGATATGACATTATAGCCTAATGTCTCAACAAAACCAGGAGTATTTTGGAAAATGAAACTTTCCCACGGGTTCTACAAACAGAACAGCTTTCTTATACTCGAGATGGGCTTTCTAGGGAAGAAAGAGAAAAAGGAACAGAAACTCTAGCTTTCACATAACCAATTTTGGTCTGATTAATAGATGAACAGTGTATCAGCCAGTCTCTTATTGGGAAAAACCTCTTCCCTGGGACCAACTGTCTTGCTTTTCTGTGAAAGGGACAGCAGCTATTGAGGCATTCCAGGAAAAGGTACCACTGTTTAGTTCAGGCATTTTTAGAAGTTTCTCTAACTCACTAAAGTAAACATTGTGTTTCTTTTTATATCATTGAAGAGATTCTATCAGAATTGTTATTACAAAAAATGAGTCCTTAGAATGCCCTGGAGAGCACAGAAAGACTGCGGAGTTCTTTCTGGGTCAGTAAAAAAGATGATCAGTTGATCCAATTATTGGCAAAACACAGTATTATTAGGAATCAACATAAATCCTGCTAGAGGAAGAGAGACTCAAATCTTCATAATCCAGTCACTAACCACAGTGACAGCAAGTACTAGAAACCACAAATATGTACTAATTTATTAATCTTTTTCCACATGCATTTAAACTCTTCCTCATTTTACCTAGAAGTCAGTTTCTTTGCATAATTCTTATCTATTCTAGAGTTTGGGGTTTTTGGCAAAACTTTGAGTCTCTATAAAAAGGACATACCTAAACAACTTACTCCTCCCTCACACTTCAGTGTCTAGAATGTCTGCAAAATTCAATGGAGAACTACAGTTATTCCTGCCATGGCACACAGCTTAGACACCGCTGACCCTCAGCCACCAGAAATGAGGCCATTCCATGGTTGCAAGGGCATCCAATGTGGCTACACACTTTGAGCTACATTCCACACATGAGAACAAAGTTTATAGTACGTTCAGTATTATCCGAATTAAACTTTTCAGCTGCTCTTAGATGCAATGTTTTCAGCAGTAGCTGTACCACCCCAATTGATCAGCTATACTAACAACATTTTTGCATGTTGCGTATTTTACATATAGCTAGAAAACCATTTTTATATATTTTACTCTACATAAGCTGTATGAAATTTTACTTATTGACTGTATCAAGAACTTACATCAAAATACAATTCTGAAAGGAGAATATAAACTTTACCTTCTCTGTGTTCAGAAAACACACAGGCGTGTCTGGATCAAGTACTTCTTTCAACCATGTTTTTGAAGCACCTGCAAGCTCCAGTTTCAATTTTCTTAGGTTGGGCAAGTTAACAGTGGCATTTGACACCTTCTCTGAGCCACATTCCAGTTTGCCTTCATACACTAACATGTTACTCAGTGACATAATTCTACTAAAGATTTAAAAAAAAAAGGTGTCAAATCTTGCTGTTTCAATCCCATATTAAACACCCCAGTATAATAAAAGTTTAAAATACCTATTCATTCTGTATTGCACAGTTAATTGGACAACAGCATTTTGGTTTTGTTCCAGCCTTTTAAATAAGCTTTCACTCATGCCAAGGTCTCTGTCACAAAACAAACAAAGAAACACAAAAATGGGTCAGGCAAAATACCGCAGGGGCCTTCACAGAATTTGTGTTACTAATAATTGTCCAGCAGCATTTTATCTTACCTTGCTTCCGCATTCAGTACAAGTGGAGGCAGCTGCTGATGGTCTCCTACCAGCACAAACCGTTTGGAGCAGAATAGTGGTCCCAGACAGATGAGCTGGCTTATCTGGGAAGCTTCATCAACTATACAGAAATCAAACTGCTTCTGAACAAAGATGGGGTGATTCACTCCCATGCAAGATGTTGCTACCACTGACTGAAAATTGAGACACACTTTAAGGATAAGGTACATCTTATATCTTTTAGCACCACATTTTCCAGGTTAAAAGAAAAAGTTATATTTCCCAGTAAACAAAACTAAAATGTAAAATAAAAGAAATCAAATTATTAATCCTTGAAATCAGACCAGCGCACCTTACATATATATTGGCCTCACATATTCTTGCACCGATTGCGAATGACACACAAAAACAGCTTTAGAGCAGACAAGTAAATAACTCATTCCTGCCACCTGTTCAGAGTAGTATCAGGTTCTATGCATATACACAATTCATAGTGTGCTGAAATGACTACTGTAGAAAATTATGTGGTTTGTTTTTTTTTTTTAATCCCAAAGAGAAGACAAAACAGCAGCAAAGTTCTTCCTACCACTGTCCTTCCACTGCAATCTGAAATTACTAAAATATGAAATGTTAAGTCACCTCCTTTATGACTTCAATCATTCCACTGCAATGCCTATCAACAAAAAAGTAAATGGCAGCTTTTGCAAAGCTGGCATTTACTCCAACTACCATGAAGCTTTATTCTTTCAATGAATTTAATTTAAAGCTGCCGCTGACTCAGATTACCCAGCTCCCATTATGGTTTGCATTAATATTTACACAGGTACCACTGATCTTTCAACCAAAAATTAGTGCTTGGCCAGATTGCTCCACAGCACGCCACTTCTTCTCCATCTGTGGACTGTACAAATGGCACAACTAGCACAAGTGGGAGGGAAAGAGGGATAAACAATAGCAATATGTGAATACAGAGAGGAGGTTGCAGCAGTTAATCACCACACACACCCCCCACAAGACAGATATCAGATAAAAGCACTCGAGTCTTTCGGAATTATTACTTACAATGATAAGTTACTTTGTGTAGACATAAAAAATACTTTTCAACTTTCAGACTGTTAATGTTGGTCATTATTGGCTATAAAGAAATTGAAGCGATGCAGAGAATGAGTCTTTTTCAGCTCAGATTTATTACAGCAGTAAAACACCCTTGGGATGGGTTTCTTCTCTGCAGCATCCATACAACCAGTAATTTGCATTTAATTTGCAGGGCTAGCAAAAACACTTCTCACCTGACTGTTATAGACTTCTTCCAAATCTGTTACAGATTTAATCGGTTTGGACTTGCAAATTTCTTCTTCTGTAAATTTCCGTATATCTGGATGAACCTTCTGAGCTCGCCCCAAGCGCAAGAAACCAACTTTGAATTTGGCTAGCTTTAACAGGATATTGTCTACAGCAGTATGTGTAAAACTAGTCAGAAGAACACTGAGGCCACAAGCAGAAAGAATTCTCACCTAATGAACGGCAAAGGGAAAGAATAGAAAGTGTTATTAGTTCATATACAAGAATCATCAATCCCATATTTGTAAAAAACACAAGAAGTTCCGTAGGGAGTTGATAACAAGTATGACTTCATTTATATCGGTCTTTCTGGCCAGATCTGTCAGTTAACTATCGTCAAAGCAATATGGGCAATAGACCTGATGGTTCTTATAAACAGCAGGCTTACTACGCATGCTGCAAACAGCAAGAACTAAGAACGTCCATGCACACTCGCAAATTGCACTGAAGAGAAAGAATTGCACTCTAAAGATCCCCACTGTAAGAACAAGACATGCAGCCTGTTCCCACAAACACTGTTCTCCATGATAATTTAGCCACAACAGATTCCGTGGAATGAGCTGATCTGATAATAGCAGCAGCTGCTTGCTCTCCAGCCTCCTCTTTCCCCACAAGCTGATGATAACTGCAAGTGAGATGTCACTGATATTTCAAGAAAAAAAAAAAAACCTCAGCCCACAGCCTGAATCCAGTATGCTCCTACAGTCAATTCCTAGGGAAAGAGAGACACCAACTAAAAGAGGTTGTTAGGAGTCTGCACATAGCTTCAACACCGTTGTTTTATACAATTTACAATGGACAAGTTACTAACTTCGCCAAGGAGTCTTTTTTAAGCTCTAATTCAGGATTTGAGGACTTGCTGACATTTGGGGCCAAGAATTTTTAACATTAAGATGTCACAGAAGTGATTAAATATCACACTTCAATCTCTTCCCTCCCACTTTTATTCCTACACAAGCAAAAGAGAATCCTACTCTACAAATTACATTTATAGTTCTACCAAATATAAGTCCTTAAGTAAAAAGAAATGTGTTTTCTTCTTTGAAAATATGCAGATACCAGTAGACTAAGTAATGATAATTAATTTTGGACGGTACGCTTTATACAGAGTTTGTTTAATGCTATCCTCTAAATCTCACCAAAAATATTTAAACGTCAAGGCACATGAACTTACTAGAGCGCATATTGTAGTAGTCTTTCCTGTTCCAGGCATACCTACAATAAGCGTGTAGTCTTTTGAAAGCAGCACTTGTTTCATTGCCTGTTTCTGAGGCTTATTTAGACCTTTAAGAAGAAAAACCAAAATTAAATATCTACACTTCACAATCATTGTAATAATTGCTAAAGCTAATAAAAAAAAATTAGTTTCCTCCTCCACTAAAGCCCTTAAAGAAAAGAATTGAGCAGAGTAAGTTTTAAGTAAGGTCCTAATGAAGTAACGATATTAAACACAATACACAAGACACCTAGTACAGCGTCTGCACTACAGTCGTAGAAATAAATCACTGAAGATGTTTTTATTCTTAGACCTTTTGTGACTTTTTTTCTAATACCCTAAATGACTACCTCCACATGATATCGTGTTATGGGCATTTCTATTTTATCATATCCACTTTCATGTTCAAACACAGCTCACAGCAAAAGGAAATGAGTTGCACATATAGCAGCATCTTGTTTAGAAGAAATGTTACATCAGAGCTTTTTCCTGTCTGATGCAAATAAGCAGCACCTTCCAGCTATTTGGACTAGGCAAAGCTCAAGAAAAAAAAAAAGCTCTTCAGACTGAGCTTTTATAAGAAATTCTACTTGCTCCAAGAGAATTCAGTTCAGTTTCTGTTTTCACAGACAACTGTCAGAGAACAATGAAATAACTTTCACCAATTATGAGACACTGTGACATACCTAAATAAATCTTGTTTTTAAAAAAACAAAAGCATGCCACAAAGCATCACACACTACAGAGCTGCCAACAAGTCAGCGAGTGATTATACTAGTGAATGCTTACACCAAAGCCCATCTCCTTCCACTCCCTCAAAGTCCGCTTCCTCTGTGTCAAGACCTTTCCCTGTTCCCTCTTTTTGTAAAGGCTAGAGAGGTAATCATATGTCACTCTGTTTGAAACTGCAAGCTGCAGCAACTATCAAAAGTAAAATAAAGTTGTAAACAAATATCTGGTCAGGCCTTCCAACTAGTTTAAGACTAATTTAATCACAAGAAGACATGCGAGGTAAGAACTTGTTTTTAATTTTTTACACAGAAAGCTATCACTGGACCCCAAAGTAGAAAAGTACTAGTGTGACAAATGTTTTCGCCATAGAGACATACGAAACAGAGGATTTTGGGGAAAGCCACTTCGTACCCTTTAAAATATCTGCAACAGTTTCCTTTGCTTCTGGCGGAAGGACAGAGCTCAAATGCTGAATAAAATGTGGTTTGTGGAAGTCAATTATCAAGTTGCGGAGCCTTTCACTGTGGATAAAAAAAAAACCAAGAAGAGCTACCAGTTGAGAAACTTTATCTGAAAATATTGTAAGTGTGAAATTAATTTGATTTTTCATACCTGACTGGGGAATCTTTCATCAATTTAGAAAGGTTTTCAAAAGGGACTCCTATACCATAATCTCCTTCTTCGTGATCCAACCTAAATACGGTGTTCTTGGGGAGCTTTGACAAATTCCTGAAGAATGACAGTAACATGGACAAAATAATTCTGTTTACAAGCAGTACGTTGATGACTAAAGACTTATTACTAGGTGTTAATTGATCTCTTCCAGAGATCCTAGAGTGAAGCAATAGCTAGAAGAAACACACTATTAACTGATCTAAATAAAACATGATCAGAGCCCAATTTAAAGACAACATAGTCTGAATAATGAAAGTTATTATTAACACGGTAATCACTGTATCCATATAGTTTCATGCTGGAGACATAAGTAAATGGAGTTTGCAAGCATGCTTTTATTCAAGCACCCTAGTTAAATAGACAGGCATATATACTGACTAAGTATTGACATTTTCAATCAAGATAAGAGAATTTCTGAAAAGTACTTCCCCAAGCCAAGCCAAGCCAGAACATGTCAGAGCTTTTTGGACACCTAGAAGTACCCTTCCTGAAGGCCGTATCATAGTATCTTCAAACAGATATTTTTTCTTTTGTTCTATTACCTGCCCAACAAACAGGAGACTTTTGTCACACTGACTTCTCTAACATAGCCAGTAGCCAAACCAAGTAAACCATTTTCCTCTCCACTCACAACCACTCGATCACCAACCAATAGGTTTGTTCCAGGAATGGCACCATTTTTACGTTGGAAAAAATGTAGATACTGTCCCTCGGAAACTTCCTGCACTTCATCAACTCTGATCATGTTTCCAACACAATCTCCAGCCTTCTCTCTGAAGATATTAGAAAAAATAAATACATTTTAACATTAAGATCCTCTCAGTAAGAGAAATACTTTAAAAAAAACACGCACAAGTAAAAAAGCAATACCACCCATAACCAACCACCAAAACCAAACTACAAAGACCAAAAAAACAACCCCCCCTCCAAATCCCCAAAGCCACCAAAAAAATAACAACCCAAACACACACAACAAGAAACAGTAATATTTACAAAGTGACAATCAGACACTTTACAATCGTCTCTTTGACCAAAAAAGGTTGGCAAGAATATGTAGAACCCTTGTACTTGTTCCGAGAACAAACTCTAAAATTTAGGCTAAAGTTACCTATAATTTCCTGTTAAGAAAACAATACTGAAGTGTATGGATCCACTTCACTAAGATGCTCCATATTTGCTTACAGAATTGCTTGTTTCACTTAAAACAACTCAGCTACTTTTCACTTCTACAGATGCCTTGAAACAGGCCTACAAACCACCAACTGTTTTTTGCACAGCTGCTGGACTCGATGATGTATAACATGCTACTTCAGCCAGCAAGAGCCCTTAGCCTGCTTTTATCCACATTCATAGCCACGCCTAGGAGTATGGTCCAAAACTCACCATTGTTTGTCAAGTAAACCCTCAGGAAACCAGCGCAATGAGCTGGGCTCAGTCTGCACCCAGACTCAGCCCCCAGAGACACAAACTAAACAGAATTATACCACTTCTGCTTCTGAAGACTGAGGCTGCAGTTTGCTGCTTCTCATGTGTGACTTAACAACAACAAAAAAACAAATACCATATTGCAAATACAAAACCAGTAAATCTATTAGGCTAATGTCTCCATTAGGTCACACCTCACAAAAACCCTGCCTATGCAAGTAGCATATTTGACTGTTTCTACAACCACTAGGAAAAAAAAAAAAATCTAGTTTTCCTTATAGTGAAAACACAGGTTGACAATGCCTAATTTCCAGTTACTGAAGGGAGCATCATTTGTTCCGGGTTAGAAATTACATCTTACCTTTCCAAAGAAGGTATCATCCATATATTTTTATATCCCTTTTTACCCTTTCCACTTTGCAGCTCCAAGGTTAACATTAGATACCACAAGCTGAAATACTCTAAGTGGGAGTGTTTCAGGTGCTGGGTTTCTCTTTCAATAATGGGTACCGTAGCAGGAGGAAAAGACACACTGGCCATCTTTTGTTCCACAGCTCTAGGAGTAGAGCCAAACACAGGAAAGAGTCAACTTGTATATTGCTTTCTTGCAAGTCTATATATACATAATGCCAATCTAAATATATATGGTAACCCACCAGATAGATTAATCTATCATCACTGGAATGAAGTTGAATCTGTATCCTTTGTTCATATGAACAATCTCATACTAGTAATTTTACATCACCTCGACAATTTTGAATTATTAAGGACAAGAAGTTAGACAAAGACCAATTAAAGACATTTCAAAGATAGTACTGTAGACATTTCGATAGTTGATCTTTTATTCCCTTTTTTGTAACGTATGAATACTATATTGAGATTTAAAACAAAGGGGATTTAATAGTTAATATACAAGCAGACTTCAAGTCAATTTATCTCAAAACTATATATCGACTTTATACTTAATCACATATACAAAATGCAACTAAAGAGAAAAGAGTCCAGAAGTGAATAGAAACCCAGTTAATAATAATCCTGTTGCTGTAACTACTGAATATTAGAAGTAATATTTCACAAAGACTAAAACACAGAAACGTTACCATGTATACCCACAAAGCTAGCTCCCTTGACATACGCTTTTACCACTACACTTTTAAAAACAACCAGGCATTATATTTGCACAAGATCACCCCAGAAGCCCTCCTGTTCTAACATATCTCATTTGATCTCTTCAGTATACAATTTTGGTTCTGTTTTTTGTGTAATATAAAGACAAGACTAAAACTTATAACAGGTTTTAAAACAATGATTAAATAATTTTATGTGAAAATTTATCAAATATTTGTTCATGACTTCTCTTTAACAGGAGATGCAATAACACTTCAAAGTAATATCAATGTATCATTACTTGTGCAATACCTTACAGGGAAATGATCTTCTATAGAGCCAAAGTGAAAGAGTTGTCCAGCCATAATTCAGCCTCAAAAGGCTGCCCATTCAAAGAGTTACAAGAACATACCTTTTTAAAATCATAATTATTATTAATGCTAATATAATAGAAATCTGTTATCGTCAGCAAGTATTTTGTTGAGACTTATCTCAGATTGTCTTACAGAAAGCATACCTGAGCAAACACATTAAGTCTCTGCAAGATCGGGGACTTGCACTATAAAAGTTGCAATGGGGTCTATGGAACATTCTTTTGGGGTGCAAGAGCCCTCAACAGAGAAATAAGAAATTGTCAACCACAAAAATGAAATCACAGTATCAAAGGCTACAATTATTCAAGCTTTTTAAGAAATACAAGTCAAACTTTTTTTACCTGCTGTATAGAAAGCAATTGTGTATTTGGGAGCAATGTTTACAGGCTTGACTGTCATCAATTACAGGAGGCAAAGCAGCAAGCTGTGACTGCTGTCTTCCCACAGCAGATTTATGTGTACTGTGCGTTAAGTAGAAGGCCACATGGTTTCTTAACTTCATTAATTCTGTCAAGAACAGAACAAACTAAGCTGATGTTTTGGGGTTTGTTTGTAATAATTTCTAACTCAAAAGTTAGAAATGACTCAACTTTAGTCAGCTAAGAAGTGAGCATTCGTATAGCAAAGTCCTAGGGGGGTATTAATAAAACAATTTTTTAGCATAAGCTTATTTGAATTAGTGACATTGTAACAAGTGATACATCTCTAAGTACAGATACGTTCATGAGAGTAAACCTTACAACTATTACTAAGATATTTCATTTTAACTAAGATAACTATGGTTTCTGGGGAAGGGGAACAACTTTACCTCTTCGGTCCATGCGATCTCCAGAAACTGGGTACATAGTACCAGTTTTAAGATAAAGAAGAAATCCAGCTTCAGGATCTACTCTCCGTTCCAAATTCAACAACGTATAAAGAATAACCTGCAAACATTATACATAAGCTTATTACAACGTATTAAGAACAAAACACGTTTTAAGCTGTATTTAGTTTTTCCATAATTTATATGGTTAAGCAGCCATTGCTATCACAAGTAATCTAGAAGCCGTTAAGTGGTAAGCATCTAACCAAGGATTTCAATTAAAAGACATCTTCCTTAACAAAAGCTTCTAAAAGGGCTACTACCTCTAGATCAGACCAGCTATCTGGAAAGATGTACAACACTAATTCTTGAAGCCATTTGCTTCAACCTAATACTCGAAGGTAGTAAGAACAGACTAAACACGTATTTCAGGATGAAAGCTATAAATGAGTGTGAAAGTGGTGAATGTATATACATCCCACTCCTCAATTTACTTTTTGTTTTGTACAAACAGCCTTGGGCACGCCAGGATTTGCCATCCATAAATCTAGAATATACCACGAAGTGTTTCACATTGATAAGACAAAAATAAGTAATCTAATAAAATAATAAAGTATACATAGCCACTGACAGAGGAATTAGACACTTGATTTTTTGTACCTGACTTCTGTGCTCTATGGAGTTAGATTCCTTGCCAGACTTGAGCTCTAACGGCATTATCCTAGACTGTACTCCAGACTGGCGATGGATTTTCACCCTGGCTGTAACATCAATCTTTCCCTTCAGCCCAAATCTGGGAGACCAGATATTCTCTTCAATGTCCAAGATATCTACAATCTCTATCTTAGAAGAGAAATCTTCCGCTTTTTCACCACTTGACCTAAGAAGAAAATCAAATCAGAAATTAATTCTTAATATTTAAATATTAACATTTGTTGTAATTAAATATTAAATATTTTTGCATTATAGGCATTAACTTTAGAAATAAAGCACATCGAGTCTCACTCAAACTATCTTCCTATTAAGAGGAAGCATCACATCAGAAAGTTACTTTAAATTGCACGTTGCTATTCACCCAAATTTCAAAGTAAAAAAAGAATCTTAAACAGTTTTTAATAGTTTTTGGTCTTTTCTGAATAACCACACTCAAACACTGTTTTTTCAAGAAGTTTAATAATATACGCTGGAAAGTAGCATACAGATTTTACTCCGCCATTTCACTGTAACTTTAACACCCTATGGCTATTACCATTAACATCAAGAAGCCATAGACAAAAATTGCTCAGCAGCAGTTGTGTAAAATCACCATTTCACTGCTAAATCTGCTATCTTAGTGAAGAATTACATTCAAGACTACATATCAGAATGTGAAACTACGAATTAATCAAATGTATCTACAGTAATTTCTAGCTTAGTCAGTAGATCAAATATACTTGCTTTTCTAATTAATTTCTACTTTGTACCACACTGTTTACAAGGATTTTAAGACCAACAAGATTTTTATGTCAGTTCACCCTCAGTCTTGTCTTCCCCAGTAGTCACAATGGCAGCTAAACATGCAGCTCTCAACATTAGCTATTTCGACAGTGAGGCCACGAATCAGCTCCACACCACTGAACAGATCTGCATTATCAGCTCCACATCACTGAACAGATTTGCATTAAAAGTGAACCAAACAAGATATACAACATAGAACGGTTTTAACTTTTAATTCTGGTTTCTTACAGTTTTAGTTGCATTTTATTTTGGTTAGCTGGATTGTACATGAAGTCTTCTGCCCATTTAAAAAACGATGGCAAATATTCTTCCACTTCCTGCATTATTTCTGTTTGTTTCAGATTTAAGTGATACCTAAAAAATAAAGCCATGCGCATTAAGGAGACAGAAATATTAGATTTGCTGCTGGTAGCAACAAAATTTGCCTCAAGTAGCAACAAGATTAGTGGAAATAACTGCAAAGTTTTAATAAACATCTATAAATTGTAGATAATGACAGATTCATTAAGGTTAAACTCAACTGATTAACTCAAAAAACTGTAACTGAGCATCCGTTACAAGAGATATAATACACTATTTGTTTCTGATATAACTTCTGAAATTACAGGTGTAGCACAGTGAAGACATGAGCACAGTAAATGTGATGAAACAAAACTAATAGTTAAGACTGCAAGAAAGGTGTACCAGACTTATGCATTTCAAAATGGCTATTCCTATACTTTACGCAAAACTGAAAACATTTTAAAAAAAATACAAAAAAACACATTTACTTTTTGTCTGAGTACACTGATCTGCTACTTGTTCTTCACATACATTTTGACAGGCTTCAGACCATTTTAACTGGAAAGGAATCACGAATCTCTGCAGTTGCTACAGTTACAGATACACAAAAAAGCAGAAGTCTCGTTAAATAGAACCTAATTTTGTGGCATTAAATAATTCAGTGCTGGCATTCACTGGAAATAATGTCATTATTCTACAGCAACAGAGAAATACAAGTGGGTTTTACACAAAAAGGTTCATACAAGTGCAAATGACCACAGCCAGCAGACTTAGGTAACTTAGTTTTCAATCCCAACAAATAGTAGCCTATATAATGCAAAGAGGAATTGCAAATCAACAGTTTCAAAGAGAGAGGCCCAGAGTGACACAAAAGCCTTTAAGTAATCTTAGCAGTTACAATCCAAAATATCTACCTTCATAACAGAACTAGAGTAATAAATCTTGTTATAATTTTAACTTCCAACTTGTCTGGGGCTTATAGATACTGACGTTGCCCAACATACAATTTATAATAGTCTAGATATAATTTTTTTTACACAATGAATTAGATTTTAATCAAGTCTGCAGTAAAATATGAAAACTGACAGCCATTCATCTTGTAATTTTCTGATGGAAACATGAAGACTATTTATTTGGCTAGCATTTCTATCAGCTTTGCAGAGAAAATAAGTTAAAGGTCCTCTAACAACTGAGCCATTAAGTAACCTGATAAAGAATACAAAAATATCAGACATCTCAATGCTCGGTCATTCACAAGTTTCTAGTTCACCTCCTGAGGATCAAAATTAATTACGCTCATCACATTTAACTCAGCTTTGGGAGATGCCTAGAAATCTAATGTTACAAGTACAAACACTACAACCTGCTTGGCCTCAAAAAAAAAAAAAACCCACACATATAGTTACTCCAGAAGCATAGTTCAGATCAATAAAAGTAGCTCAGCAAGGAAGGCAAACTAAATTACATTATGAAACAGGGAATTATCTTACTAAAAGATATCCAAGTTTCATTAAGCAAGACCATTTGGCAGAATATTCTCCTGATACTAGCGCTACACTTTTTTTAAATTAGAACTTTATCTGCTACTTGAAGTGTTCCTACGCTGTCTTCCAAACACAAGACATCTGCAATGCTACTTACATTTCTTTGAGATATTTTTGTCCATACACAATTTTATTCGCTAGTTCTTCTACTTTTTCTTGCACCAAGTTATTTGTCACTGATTGCTGGAAAATTTCATGAAGAATTGTACCAATGAGCATTTGACGCGAACCAGACTCTGAGCCCTGCAACAGATTTTATATAACACATATTATATACATGAAGATTTACATCCACTTCATGCCAACTTCTCTATGATTTCTGGTTTTTATTTGCCGCACATTAAGTTTTGCCTGTGGGCTGTATTAATGGCAGTATTTCCTGATGCAAATGCTTACCTTTACAATCTTACAGATACTATTTTTTGCATGAAGCAGTCTCCTGTGTTACCAATTCACACAAAATTATTCCAATTATCACCAAAATGGCTCAGAAACCCACCTAACCATCACCATGACTGGGCTCTGTAGACTCCTAAGAATTGAAAGTGTTACTAAGTTACGACCTCTGCATGAGCCACCACCAAACAACTGGAAATCTGATCACTGTGGTTTAAGTACTTACTGGTATCTTTCGCAGACCTGGCACTTGTGGGTGGCACTCACAACTGGTGGGTGGAGTTATCCCAGAGTCAGGACCATCCGCATTGTCCCTTCCAAATGATTAGTTTATTTCCACTACTCCTCTAATGAAGGGCTGACACCATTTCACAGTCTTAGTCTCCTGTACTTAATTTTCCTGTTTCAGTCACAGGCTCCCAGACAGCCTCTTTACCACCCCATTACCATTCCCTTGCCCATTTGGATTTATATTCCTACCATGCCTGGAAGTTTTCCTCAGCTGAAACTGGCAGCTGTTGCTTCTCTGCCATCCACATATCAGCAAGGACACTACCACAACAAGCTTTTCCTCTTCCCAAGTTCCAGCAGCTGGATTCAAATTCTAGAGTTAGTCCACACCAATTCTTAACTGAATTGGCTGATTTTTTCAGGGGCTTTAAACTTGGCCAAGTGTGGTTATGCTTTCATATGGTTGACAAGAGACACATCCCTCACAAATGATTCATATCCACACAAAATGTGGCAAGAGATTATCAAAAAATTGCCAGAATTTCAAGTGGGAAGACCACTAGTTTGTCCCATTAGCTATATTAAGAATACAGGATCATTTCAGCCACAATTCTCAAAAAACACAAGTTGTTTGACTAGAGACAGACAGTTTCCATTCTAAATTATTCTATGTTGTAAACATTATGAATAGCTAGTAATGACGTTTTGCAATACAGCATAGCAACCAGTTTTACTATTGAGCTAAACCACCAGTCTCAATGGAACAGTAACCCATTAATACGCTTGATGCTCTAAAATTAACACTTACCTGAAACCTTTCACTCAACACTGCTCTTCTCATACATCGAATACTATTTGATATCGTAGTGCCAGAAAGCAGCAGATCTGGGTAAAGAACCAGGTATCCACACTGTTCATTTATGACCCAGGTGCCAGAGCTACACTCCCCTTCTAAATGAATGATGTCTCCTGGAACAACCGGAATGGACTCCCTGTAACGTAACACATTTGAACAACCATTTACAAGCTACAGACACAATGTATTAGAAATTATACCTTAAGATATCAGATTCAACATACTTTGAAACAGGAGGTTATTGTGATTCTTTTTTAAGAAGTTGACCTAAATAAATTCTGAAAGTGAATAAACGAATTTTTACTGAAAAAACTTCGATAATTTTGAGTATTGAGTATCATGCCTCAGGACAGCCTGAATGTAGGGAAAGCCTCTTGACTTTAAGTCATTACAGATCCATGTATTGAGACAGATGCTTTATATTGGCATATTACTTTTTCATTACATGAGATCTACCTTCTTCCGTAACAATTCTCCTTGTTTCAGAAGCTCACAGGAAAACCTAAAAGTATTTTTATTAATTTAGAAGTTTCAGGGTTCAAGATCTTTTATATTTTTTCCTTCAAGGAACGGAGTCTTATACTTTTCTCCCATCTTTCAGGCTTGCAGGGAAAATGGAAAGCAGTGCCAAATAGCATGCACACACCCATGTGTTTCAAAAGACTAAGCTCTAAGCTAGTCTTTTCTTCTGTAACACGACAAGCAATGCACAAACACCTAAATTAGAATCCTATCCTTACTTGAAAAAACTTTTGCAGTAGAGGTCAAGCTAAGATGATTTTAATAGCCTGCATAAAACCTCACGTTTACAGACATAGCTTTGTACATTTGTATGTACAATGCCAGGTACATCATTTAGAAGCACAATTCTAACTGTTGCAAGACAGTACTTAAACAAAATAGTCTGCTTCGAGTTTATTGTCTTGCCATTTACTAGTACAAAGACAAATTAAAATTTAAGGTAGCAATATCCACTCAACACAAGTTACAGGACATCGGTTCTCTCAAGATGAATATCCACTATACTAATATACTGATAACATGACATTAGAGAAAGGTTGTTTCAGGATTTCACAGCGCTTTTCAGACAGTAAAACTTGTCTCAAAGGCAACACAAAGAAAACGGACTTAATAATCCAGTATTTCATCCTCTTTTCAGACATCTACATTTCTGTATGTATTACCAGCCATTCCTAAGAATGCACAGTTCTGTATCATCCAATGACTGAGATGCTGTAATTGTCAAGTGTTTCTCAGGGTCACTTCCGTTTCTCTGTATTACGCTGACTTCCAACACACGGTATCTGTTGTTCAACCCATTCCTAAGTATCATGTCAGGGGAGTCAGTCATTTTCTTCTGAAAACTGAAGTAGCGATTCATTAATGCAGAGACATAACATTATTGGAAAAGAAAACAGCCAACCCATATACAAGAAGAGGGAAAGCTTCAAGTATAAACCCAATTATAACCCTCTTCAGTTTTTCTATACATTTAGTTTGTTTTGTAGTTCTATACAGGTAGAGTATAGGAAGTCTCTCTGTTAATGTTTCCACATTGTCCCTTTGGATGACACAGGTGAAAAACAAGCATTTGGACACATGAGAAATAAGGATGGAAACACAAATATTAAGTAAGTCGCTATTTATTGCGGCTAGCGTTTCCTTTTGGTGTCCATATATTCGTATTCATTTAGAAGTTAATTATAAGCATACTGCAACCTTGTGCTTGTGAGAAAGCTTGTCTCTCTTTCAACACTGTAAAGCACATAAGAATTCCTAAGTACAAACACAGAGAGCTATTTTTTTCCCGCCTTAACCTCAACATAATTAGAAAAATGCTCTTCAAGGTTCAGTTTTCCTCTGGCCAGTGGCCAAAATTTCCGATAGAGCACTCAGGCCAGCCACTCTCCTGACACCGAGCGATGCCTCCTAGAGCCCTAAGGCGCAGGGAAGGGCCGAGCTCACACCAGACGCCCGCATCCCGCCCCGGAGCCCACCCTGCCCAGGGGCGCGTTCCTCTCACCGGTTCCTCCGGGCAGCCCCGAGCGCTTCCTACCTCTCCCCATTCCCCACGAAGGCCTGTGCCACCCTGTCCCCGCTCCGGCGGCCCTCAGGGCTCCTCAGGCCCTACCACTGGCCGGAGCCGAAGGCGCCCAGATCGGCGTGAGCCAGCCTGCGCGCGCCGCTTTATTACATTTCAAACTCCCCGCGTTCGTGGCCGCCTCCGCCCACTCGTTCTTCTCCCCCTCTTCCGACTCCGGCCGCTAGCCTCTCCGCCGTGAGCGGGTCCTTCGCCGTCCCGTCTCAGCTCCGCGTCCCAGCCCCAGCCCGCACGGAGAGCTCAGCCAGGGTCCCCTCAACCCCACGCCTCAGGAAAGCGCGCCGGGGCACAGCCGCAGTACAGCCCCACTGCCCGCCCGCCTCCGGGGAAGCCCCGCCCCCTCGGCCCATCCAGCTCGCCCATTGGCGGGAAGAGAGCTAGCGCAGCCAATGGGAGCTGCTGTGAGGGCGGTTCTTCGGCGGGGGCGGGGCATGCGCGGTTCCCGCGCGCGAGCAGCGGGGCCGGAGGCGCGAGGCGGCCCTGAGGGAGCTATGGCGGAGCGCCGGGGCCGGCACGGCCGTGCCGGAGAAGGACGT
The DNA here is from genome assembly GCA_013396915.1 of Stercorarius parasiticus. Taxonomy (NCBI): domain Eukaryota; kingdom Metazoa; phylum Chordata; class Aves; order Charadriiformes; family Stercorariidae; genus Stercorarius; species Stercorarius parasiticus. Next base: position 226,163 of record VWZL01002834.1, on the reverse strand, counting down.
TCTCGGCCCTGCTTGTCGTTGATTTCCACAGTGCCAGGTGCTGTTACAAATGCGTATGAGATAAATCTGATGTGCTTTTTGCTCCCCACCACTTAATGAGTGGATCTCAGCCTGAGAGTCGAACTTTTTCTCTCATAAGAACCCATTACACATTTGGTACTTTTCACTGACAGAGGCTTTCTGAGGTGACACAGAAGTTTCAGGTACACAGATTTCCTTTTTTGTTTTTTTTTTGGCCACAAAACCATGACTTCATCAAAGCATCCTGGATCTGAGACCATCACTTCTAGCAAAGATTGAAGGACACAGGTAATAAATTCATTCTTAATACATCAGTATGATTGTCCTGTAGTTTAAACATCAGGAAAATAATGTATTAAGAGTTTGGTCTTGTATCTCCTTAATGTAGCCAAATATTGGGAAACACTATGAGGCTCCAGACAACAGTTTTGGCCAATGGTTAGACATCCGACAGAGGATCAAATCTTGAATTTTAAAAGGTGAGAACATACTTAAATTAGCTTCTTTTCTTTGGGATAGTCCTGAAATGCATGCAGTAAACTACATTAATGTTGCTTTCCATTGCAGAACCTCTAATATAAGCTCACTTGTAATTTAATAGTTATGTGTTGGTACTGTTAAATGCACAGTTACATCATTTGGTACGTTATTAAAAGTGATTACATAAATACTTCTGCTTTGCACACTTGATAACCTTGGGTTCTGTAGTCTCTTTCATTTGCCTGTACAACTCCCACACACTACAAAATATCTTAAAAGAATATGGTTATAAAAGTACAAATTATGCTTTAAATATTTTTTTGAAGTTAGCTAAAATCCAAGCAGTCTGGGGAATCTCTACAGAGTCTGTGAAATCCAGAAAAAAACCTAAACCTTACTTTAGTACCAAAAGTTGTAGTAAAAGTATTTAGACTATGGCTCTTAATTCTTTCTGGCATCAGTGGTTGAAAGAAATGTTCTTACAATTTTAAGATACATCAGCATTCTACAAGTACGAACTGTGTAAATTCAGGAATTTATTGTCAAAAATTTGTTATCGCATAATGAAATTATGTTCCTTCCAATCCTGTGACAAACAGGGAGTTAGCTATCTATACTTATAGTTAACATGCTGTAAATGCCCTCATTTTTTAGACCAGAGATTTAATCAGGGAAATCTATGAGGGGAACCTACCAGCAACCGACTCAGTAATATATACTTGCGGGCTGACACCCAGGTGGCAAGTTTACTCCTAAAGCTAAATCTGAAAGTAAACTTATCTTGTGTCATATCTACCAAGCGTGCAGCCACAGTCTGAGCTGGTTCAGAGTAAGGTGATGCCAATAAAATCCATTCATTTCTTTTGGTGGGTTAACCTTTCATCAGATCAGTGGAAACACCACGGTATCTAGTCCTACCCTGAATGAGGCAAAATGTCAAACAGCACCCAAAGGTGCTGTTAAACAGGAGAAGAAACCAGTATAAATTATCTGCAAGGAAATCAGTTACTGTCCTGAACTGGATTACTATGCAACTATGCTAGCACTGTGGTACAAGAACAGGTAAGATCCTGCCAACAGGAGTGGAAAGGAGAGTGAGAGTACAAAAAAACCTAACTCAGACCATCATGAAGCATCCCAGGATCCAGTGTGAGGATGCTCAGGGGGCAGTCTGGCACTCATGTCACTGAAGCAGAGATCTAAGAGCTGAACAGACTCACTCGCACTAATTGCACAGAAAAACCACGGTTAATGATCAAACACAGAGATCTTTTCTTTTACACCTGTTTGAACTGAACAAATATAGTTGTTTTGAGTTGCAAACATAAAAGACTACTTATTACAAGTGCCTTGCATGCTCCTTTGTCAGGGAAGGAGGGGAGGAATTTGAAGAGTGTCACTAGAATTTGCCCACCTTGACCTCATTTAAATGAGCAACAAAAAACATCTGGAGAATATTAGCAATGAAATAAATACAAAGAGACATTGGAATTAATCAGTGTAAAAAAAAAAAAGGTTCAAATACATGAAACTTTTCTGTGTAGCGCCTGCAAATTGCATTATTGGTCACACACAAATGCTTTAGTTAGAGCGGGCAAAATTTTCAGTTGTAAGACCGTGGAGCTGAAGTATGCAGTTTATTTTAAAGACACGATGTTTAATCACTGGAAACAAACCCCCACAAGACTGTCTCACCTGAAGGAGTTCTAAAACAGTGGGGCTTTATTTTCTACCTTTATGTCAAAGAGTACTGGAAATAGGTGGGTTTAGCAGAGTTTGAAAAGATTCAAGGCTATATAACTAGTTCTTCACAAAAATAATTACTTCACTGGATAGAACTATTAATTATGAAATTATGATTATATGAATTTTTACCAAATAAAGACAAAACCAGATATTCAGGCCCCTTCCATTTGCTGAAAAAATACACAGAAAAAAATAATTGGAAATTATGTGATTAAGGCATAGAAATGAACTTGTCTGCAGCCTGATCTTGTACTGGCTAAAATTAGATGCAGCTTGTTCAATACACTGAAAATACTGAAGAGACAGACAAGAAAAAACAAGGAAATAAATCCCTCAGTAGTTCAAAATGAAAATAAATCCAGTTTTCATAATGGCTGTCACTGGAGAAAGAAAGAGGATTTACAATTAAGTCCCATGTTTCCATTGTGGTAGTCAGATATTCCAAACAAATTCTGAGTTCTAACTGAATAAGAAATACCTGAATAAGTTTTCCAGAAAGAGTTAGAAATAGCTACCAAAAGAATTTTTCAAAAAAAATTAGAAACTCCAGTCTCCTCCCATCTAGTCCCTGGACAAAATTATTTTTCTTTCATAGACCTTGCTCTAAAGTATTAAAATACTTCCAAATCTAAAATTATTCATCCATCTTTAAATGTTATTTTGTAAAACTAATCCTGAAAATACAGTGGAGTTTCATCCCAATAGGTCTATTTTTCACATTGAATATCCTACTCAATTATTTCGGGGACACTTTTTACTACTCTCTTCCTCTCAACAGTGAATATGCTGGATTCTGCTTTATTCTACATAAGAACTGCTTAACTTTTCATGACACAGCTCAAGCCTATTTGAGTTTCTCAAATATATCACTTTTAGTAAAATTAAGATATAAAACTCTAAATTTAAACATCCTTACCAGTATTAAGATGGCAAAGAACTGGCACCTGGGAAGATGATTATTTGCTCACGCAGCAAAACAATACAGGAAAGAAAAATGGCACATCTCTTTTTTTTTTTTAATAAAGTGGATTTAGCTCTATTGCAAGGATTTGAAAAGATAAAAATTCACTGCGATATTGATTAGTTTTCCTTTAAGTGAAATTAAAGATCAGATGGAGAGTCTTATTTGTTGTCTCTTAATTAAGAACGACAACATTATGCAGATTGACCTACAAGGGAAACATACAGATAATTCCAGAAACATGCATTCCTTCTGGCTCCGACATGTACAAATCACACAAAGACATTAGTTCAAAATTTTTAATAAAATAAATTCAAATACATCTCATTCTCTGTCCATAGCTACGTTGTTAAATATCAAAGAAATACATACTTTTAAGAAACTGAAAAGAAAAATTGAGCCACAAAAGTTGGTATTGAATATATAACTCAAAATCCAGCTTATGAAATTTGTCAAAATTAAGCAAATCAATCTTACTATCCACCACTTCACATAACCATTACCAATTCTTAAAAGACGCTGCTAAAATATTTACAATAAATAAATAACTTACATGACTTAAAGTAAATGCTTTACAGTTTCCTGAATCAAGTGAGTAAAATCAAGAGTACCAATGCAAATCATGTATAAACAAGTCTGGAAAATAATTCCCTCTAACAAAAGAATTGTAGGAGAACAAAAACATACCATCATCTATTGCATACCATACTTTAGAAACAGTACATATACACATCTACAGACTTCAGTACAGTCTTCATTTTCTTTTCTTGCGCAAGAGGCTCAATATGGTCCATGTGCCTAAATAAGTAAATGCAGCAGCATGCAGTCTTGTCTGTCACCGTATTTTAAGGTAGGGACAAACGTGTTTACATGAGCTAGTACTGAAAAGTACATAAAATGCCCAACCTTCAATAAACTGAATCGAGAACATTCAGCTCCACAGAAAAGGTACAGAAACGCCTTGTAACATCAGGCCCGCGCTAACTGCCTTAAGGAGATCTTTTCTAGCACTTGTCACTCTGAAAGTTCCCCCTGGTTTTATTTGTGTACATACAGCATTTTTTAGAATAGAACGTATGCCAAGAAACTGGTTTCCAAATTGCAAGGTTTCTAATAATGTTAAATACATCTTGTCGTTATTTATTGAAATGGTTGTTGAGGAGACTTTCATATGTACCCATCTGAAGATACACGTATTGTTCCTGCATACAGAAAACTTGTACAAAAAAGAATGAAAAGATGCTTAAGTTGTGGTCTGCTGAGCTTAGCTTCTACAGAGCTGGCAAGTATGAAAGTCATTGCATTTTGTTCAAATCAGTTTATTCAATTCAATTCTTAAAGAAGAACAGATGTCTAACTACTAGCTTAAAAAGCAATATAATAATTTGTGTAACTCATGGAATGGTGATAAAGCTAAATAACTAACAGCTTGAAACCCGTATAAAATGTGGGTGTAATTTTAGAACTGTGTAATTCTTAACATTAATCTAATGAAGCCTAGAAGACCAAGTGCAAAAAAATGTTTATAGCCAACTAATGTTTATTTTGATCTGTCTCCTGGTTTGACTCCAGGAAATAAACCACGTTTTGGCACATACAAACGTCAGACAACAGCAGTTCCACAGTAACAGATAGCTTTTGTTAAACTTCAAGTAATTTACTCACCAATATAATTTGAGGACTGATAGTGTAGTTTTACAGAAAGTCTTTTAAAAAAAAAAACTTAGTTGAGGTGCAAGAATTGTTTCATAAGTTCATACGTGGTAAAAGCCACAGCCTGGGAAGGAATACAACGAATGTAATTTAGAGATAAACCACGGTATAATCCTCTTCGTATTCCATGTTGTTGATACACATATTTCAGTGTCTGCACCATTGTACTGGAAAAATAAGAACTCAAATCATTATTGGGTACACATATTCAATAGTCAAAAATCACTTTATTTAAAATACAAGACACTCGTTTTACTTAAGAGATCTATGGAGAAAACCCCATGGGACTCCATGTAGCAAAGCATTATGGAGCAAGACAGTCTGAGCTTCTGCAAGTAACGCGGGCACAAAGGCTGGGAACTGGAAAGAGGACAGTGCAATCTCATCTAAAGAACTTTCAGTCTGAAAATACCTGCTCTAAAAGACATATTAAGACATTTTACACCAGAATGGCTATCCATATTCTGTTACCTATCTGGCAGGAAGGACTTGAGAAGCATCAATTATTCTTACAATTGTAAAACAGAGTGACAGAAAAATAATTTGCCCAATGTAGCACACACTTCCTGCATTAAAGATCAGTATTTAAGACTTTTATCCCATTCTCTTTCTTTGAGCATTCGATCATACTACCTGTCCTTCTAAAGCTCTGCATATAAAATTTATGTTTAGCTCTGTATTCTACATCTTGAATGCGTGCAGCTTGCTCCACCATGACAAAGACCTAATATTTTCTCTCAAAACAGAAATACAGCAAATGGACATTGAATGCAAAGCAATGTAAAAATGTGTAAGGTGCTCAATATTTCCAAGCAATTACAGACATTGCTCTTTGAGAACATCTTCCATAGCCTATATGAAGATTTCCTACTTGTTTTATCCTCTCACCCTCTAAAGACATATATGTCTACTCTCCTTCAAGGCATAGCTATCTCCAAACAGGGTCAAAACAACATTGTTAAAACTGGAAAGCCTAATGTCTGCAAAAGTAGTTCTCACAAATGCACAAAGTAAAACCCCAATAACAATTAACACATTTTTATTTTAAAAGTATCTGTAGTGGAAAATAGCCAAGCAAAAACAATGTTAAGACTGCTAAGGAAAACAGAACAGGAACTGTCACAGTAAGCAACATCTAGGTTGTTTATGAAAGGGCACTAAGACAGACTACTGTTAATAGGATGCCATTTGTCACATAGGAGGTTCACACTGAATGATGCTGGATTCCAACATACACAACTCCACAAAATTGAAACTAATAAAGATGAAACTGTCCTAGAATTGAATTTGGTTGAGGCAATTTGAAATTCAGGAAGTTTTTCAAGATGAGACTTCATTTAATACTATGATTTTAAGGATATTATGGTACTTCCACTTCTACTGGACTGAAGCATATGACTAAAAAACCTGGAGGAACCCAACTGTGCGTGTACTGTAAATGCAAGAAAGGTCAAATAAAATGGTATTATGCAAAATCACCTTATGGAACAGATTCTGCATCATTAAAAAACACTTTGAAACACCTCATTTCAGTAAAAACATCAGTCTGTCATGAATCCTGCTGGTATTACAGACAGACATCACAAGTTGAGTTAAATTAAAATAAAATATGTTACTAATACAAATACAGTACTACTAACAAAAGTGCCGCTGTGATTTCAGTTATTTTTTTTAACCCCAGACTGATAATGACAGCTTTTGTCTATGGAAACATATTCATTAAAAGAACAAAGAAATCAACAACATAATAGTTTGGTTTTTGTTTTGTTTTAAACTTTAAAACTAAGAATTTAACTACTCAGACATCTAAGAATTAATTCAGTTACTAGGAATGAAAAGAAAATACTTACAGGCACTTTTCAGAGTCTGGGAGAACCGCTCCTAACTGCATTCGCCTACGAGTTACATCAAGGGGATATCTACAGAGGAGATATTTGAACAGCAGTTCAACCAGATGTGTGATTACTATATGAATATTGTTTAAAAAAAGAATACAAAGAAGTCCACGTGCAACCTCCAAGCTCCCTTTTCAGTGAGTCAGGAATCCAGCTCAGATTCTCAACACAGCTGAAAGTTCTCCAACAAAGGAGACTTCCCCTATACAACCAAAACCAGCAAATCAGATCTCTTAATATATTCCATTTGGCACAAGTAAGGAAGACACATGAAGATCAGGTGAGAGTATAAAACAGTCTGTAAAACGCTGGAGGGAGAAGACACCTGAATCAAAAATAAAATTAACAGTTTAAGGATTAATAGAAAATGACATTTTTAATGCAGTGATTTAGTGAAAATTGATGCCATATAAGTCCATTAAATTAATTTATTTTATGGACAAAATAAAATATGACTAGGAGAGCATGACAATGAAGAAAGCAGGCAAAGTAATAAATTAATGCCAAATACAATATCCAAGATGTGGGGTTTGGGGGCTTTTGAAGTTTTTGTTGTTTTCTTTTTTGTAAACTCAATAGCTTCACAGGTTACATTGCTTTGAAAATAAACTGGAATAATAAAATTCTGCAAATTATGTTCATGGTCAAAATTTTATAGCTTACCAAACAAGATTCCAAATGATTATAAGAGATTTGTCTGAATTTGTTTGATTGACTCAATGCATATATCTTTAAAGACCCTGAAGATTAAGTGGATATTTAGTAAATGAAACAACAGGAAATAATTGAATTCCAGTGTCTGATTAACCTGATTTTTAAAGCTTACTAATAACTAGGCTTACACAAAATCATATTCTCAGCTAAAAGTTTCTTTAGAGTGAACAGCTATATAGATAAAAAGAAAAAAAACAAAAAGCAAACAATACCCAAACTTACGATATCGTCTGAGCTATTGCTCCAGCTATGCCACCACACAGCAGATTTACATGTGTTTTCAAAACTAAGACATCAGGATTATCTAATGAAGGCCGTCCAAGCAAGTTAGGTGCTTGAGCAAGTCCAATGCTCTTTAAGGTACCAAAGGTAAAAAATGAAAAACCTAAAAGGAAATTTAATTTTATGCACTTTCATAAAAAAGCAAACTATTTGTCAATGCATCATCATCATAAACAAAAAGCTTCAATTACAAAATGAAACTATTTTCCAATTCTTTTAGAAATTTTTCTTAAGCAGAAAGAAACAGATAAATATTTTGAACTTCTACAGTAACTTCTGTCCAAATAAATTAGTGTTTATAATTAACATTTAAAGAAGGCTTTAAATAAGCTAGACTGTGGGTTTTCAATTACTGGATTGCTGTTAAGATTAACTCCTAGGTTCTATCTAACTGAAGAACATCTCTCATCTATTAAACATGAGTGTAGTTTAGCTGGGCAGTTCTGATGTTCCTCCATCCCACGTCACCCACTGCTTTAGCTTTTGTAAGTATTTACATAAAAGTCACCAGGAGATGGAGCCAATACAGAGGCTCTAAGTCTCCCATCTATAGAAGGCTCTGCTCTCTTGTGGATCTTCCTGTTTGAAAGAAATATCCTACGTGCCTTCTTGTGGGAAAACTGGGAAGCAGAAGAAAAAGAACCACTACTTTACCTCTCTCCCCCTCAAGTCCAAGTTTCAGAAAAGCTAGGCTTTGCTTATTGAAGATGCTTTAACATGTATTGATTAATTCTAGATTAAGATTGAAGACTTGCAAATGCTTCTACTGGCCTCCCCTCTCCATTCAGATAAAACCAGAATCCTTGATTTTAACAGAAGCTACTTAACTAGGTGTGCAAATATATTATGTAAATTTAGTAGTGCACATAAGTGCTGAAGGACTGCCATGTTCTGTTTTTAACTTACCCGCATATGGTGCCATTCCTACAACAGTTGGCATCAGCCCTCTGTAGAACCCAGTAAAACCACCTTCCTTTGAAAGAAAAATACAAGTACATTTGTGGCAAGAAATACAACAAATGTCTTAACAAGTTACACAACTGTTCATACAGATTCACACGACAGCAATCTGACTGGCATCATCTAGCACCAAGGAGCTAACATCAAGTTCCGTTTCTTGTGCCTGAAGAATTGAGGGGACAACTGCCTGGCTCCGGAGGAGACAGAGAAGTGAAAATGAAGGAGAAAAATCTACATCCAGCATCATAATCCAGGAGACATTTCTGCATTATACATATCCCTCCTCCCCAAATTTTTTTGTATCATTACTACTTGTTTTTGAAAAGCAACTTCTCTCTGCTGTTTTTGACCTCCCACTTACATGAGCCTTAGCTACATCTTAGCAGCCTAAGTAGAAGGAAGCATCCAGATAATTTTTTTACATTAAAAAATTCAATGTGCACGCAATGAAGTCATGCTATCTTCCACCAAGCCACTACTTTCAATGCAGTGCAACGTTCTTTAAAGAGCATATTTTGCTTTGACAGGACTGAAGATTAGAAGAAAAAATACCTTTGTGTAAATCATCTTGAATGCATGGATAATTCCCATGTACTTGTGTTCCCCTTTTACTTGGAACGCCAGACGAACTCTAACCATATCAAGAGGGTAAGTACAAATCACTGCTGTAATACCTTTATTAAAAACAAAAACAAAACAAGCAAACAAAACTCACCTACACCTTATCTGATTCTAGGATTATTTTGAAAATTAGAATTTCCTTTTGTGGCAGTGAATATAATAGCATATACAAATTATTTTGTTAAAGAAACACTTAAATTCACTTATAATCAGCAAATAGGAAGACTAACTTCAGCAACACACGAAGGATTTATGTTTATACTTGGTGTTCACTGAAGCTGCACACCTAGGCCTTGATTTTCCAAAGATTTATGGGCCTAACTGTATTCACATGAGCAATCTTATTTAAGTCCATGGCTCATAAGCATCAGGCTAGTCAAGTACATCAGCTTCACTGGATTGCAACCATGAAACTTAATCCTACCATATGTTTTTTAAAAAATAAATAAATAAATAAAACCACCAAATTTTTACATGTTTAATTTCAAAAAGGTTGTGTCAGAATTTTATGCGATGACTGGATATAGATACATGTATCTATCTACTGCACCTGAAAATACTAAATATATTCTAATGACATTTAAAACAAAGACAGAATTGTACTGATGAAGACTACTTAACTGTGTTGCATTACTGCATTTTAATAGTTCATGTTACACCAGCGCTCGTTTTAAAACTTTAACCAAAAAAGCTATTTCTAGACTTAAGATGAAAAAAAAAAAAACCAACAAAAAAAAAACAATCTTAGGATTCCTCCAGTTATGAGCTGCTTCAAAACTTATATAGATGCTGACCAACTTCTAATTTTGGAAACAGAACTCCAGTACAGAGGACAATTCCTCTAGCAGTTACCTGAATAATAAATTCTTTCCTACTGCTAGTTTTTTGAGGTAAACCACTCAATTGCTAACAAATGATTTGCAGGGAACAGTTAAAACTGTTTACTAAAACCAGGTCATTTTCTGGTGGTATACTGCCACCAATTAAAAAAAAAAAAAAAAAAAAGTACACTGGGAGAAGGAAAAAAAGAAAAAACCTTTGTGATCGATACTGTTTTCTAGCACCTGCTCTAATTTAGGTAAACATCACCCTCAAAAATCAGTACTACAGAAGATAAGCACACCTTTTATGCAAGCAGGAAATTGCCACTTCCTTTTAAGTTTTAATAGTCTCTTAATGATATCTCTTTTTCTAGGTGTATCATTTCCCCTCCTTTCCACAAGGTCAAGAGAAAACCACAACAGGGGAGGGGAAAAAGAAACCAACAACAAACAAACCAACCACAAAACCCAAACACAACACAACTCCAGCAAAGAAACTCTTCATAACTTTTACATTTGGAGAGAAAAAAAAGCAACTTTAGTAAGCTGAATGATATGACAGAAGATACCAGGATTAGATGCAGAGGGAAAAAAAAAAATTAATACTGTAAGTGAGCTATCCTAAAATCCGACACCAGTCAACTGTCAATTGAGAGTAAAGTTTGTGACGTTCTGGAGTATTCTACGAGTAATTTATTTTAGAAGATAAAAACATCTCTTTCAGAGATTTTGGACAAATCCTATGAACAAAAAGCAGACATCTGCAGTTGATTTCTGATGTTGTCTCACCCATAGGGTGCAAAAGTTGGAAGCTGCAAAACACCAAAGCAACTTTAGGATTGTTTCCATTGACCTACATTATTAAGTGCAATGCCTCAGACTGCAGCCTATTCCTAATGCATTGCTTGAGATGTCTAGAAATAATGTAAAATAGGTGAATCCAAGCAGTTCAAAAAAAACTTAAAAAAATCAAAAAAAAGCGGGGAAAAAAAGCTTTTATGGAGCTTAAGAGTTCACAGGAAAGTCATCCTACTTCAGAAAGCAGACAACTTTATCCCCCATCTCTTTCCAATCATGCACTGATGTATATCCAGGAATATTCTCTAAACAAAGACTAGCAAACAGACCAATGAAGAGTTTGGTAAATGCACTCACATTTTGAACACAGTCCAAAAATAATGCAATTGAAAAAAAAAAATCAGATGGAACTGAAAGAAACCATATGCAGTAAGGATTTTTCTTAAAATCCCCTAGCCATGAATTCTAAAACAAAAACAAATAAAAGGATTTCTAACATCAGCCATGAAATATGCTTTCTTGAAGAAACTGTGAGAGGCATGTTACTGCTTGCTGTTCATATAAGCAAAATGTACATACAAGGGATCAAGATTTCCTTTGGGATTGAGAAGAGCCACTGCTTTGGACACAAAGTCATTTTGGTGAAGTCTACAAAATTACTAATCTCATCTCTACTCCCTAAATATTATGAGTTACCAGAAGTCAGACCACAGCATCTTAAGGCTGATTCTCTGTCTTGAGGAAGCAAAGCTTATCCCAAATAATGAGAGTTGAGCCAAAAATTTCTCCCATGGTTGGTTAAACAGGACAGAATTGGAAGTATCTCAACAGTTAAGAGATACATACTGCAACTCCTGATGTCTGATCTGAAATAATCGTAATAGGGCAATGTAGCTCCTCCCTCCTTTAAGGAACCATTTCTTCAAAAACAGCAGACTTTTCCATTGCAAATGCTGACTCAGAAGGCAAGAAAGTCAGGGAAAAACTATGTTGTCCTCAAGCACCTTTGACCACTCCTAAGTACAAGATCCTGGGTTACCCAGACCTTTACTGAGACTTGACATCAATGAAGCACAACAGGAATTAGGCTGTCCTTGATTTGCTTCCCACGCTTTGGGAGTTAACAATGAGATTAGCAGTACAGGGATTTACCTCTGTCTCTCAATTTCCCTACTATTCCTCCATTCTTAATAATTTTCTTTCTTTGAAAATAAAAATAAAAAAACATCTGGAGCAAGAAAAAAACCCCAAGTGAAATACATTTACAAAGATCAGGTACTGCAAACATATCTGATATGCAAGTTTTTATGATTTCTGTATCATGCTCTTTGTACTTCATCAATAACTACATAGATCAAATTAAGTACTATCAGGTGTTTCAGAGGTATACAGTTCAAAAAGTGATAAGCACTAGTCACAGCCTTGAACTGCAGAAGATATGCTCCTTTACTAGTATAGAGATTAATTTATCAAGGAGACATCTTCTGAACAAACAAAGCTTCAGAAACAGAGAAATAGCTGACTACAAAGAATAATATTTATCAGACAGGTTAAAGAACTGTCTAATTTACCAGTCCTAATATTTCTAGACCTCCAATATGTAATTGTTTCTTTCTGAATTACACCTGAAGAAATAAACAGCAGAGATTCTTTTAAAACATTTAGTCAAATAGGTGACTATTAATTACATACTATTTAAAATTGAGACACAGTCAGTATCCACAGTACTATTTTCCAATTCTTTTACTAAACGTCAAAAGAAAACCAAAAACATACTTTCTATATTAGTTTCATGGAACTTGAGTTTATTACAGATAACATCTAGTCTTTTTCAGCTTTTTTAAAAATTTTAAGTTAATCAAGTGCAGGGGAGGAAATACACATTCCTGTGTTTAAATTCAGATTTTTCAATTAGAAAACTCAAAAAAAAAATATTTGCAAAATCATCCAGTGATCCAGGTGTTATTTGATCATTTTGTTTCCTAAACCCCACTAACCTCTATGATTTCTTTATCTTCTCCCCAGCTCTGTCTTTCCTTAAAAGAAGTTATACACCATTTATCTGTTAATGAGGTGTTACAGCTGAAATTTGAATCACACAAGACTCAGGAAGTTCAGAGTTAAAGTTTCCACAGTAACTTTAACTTGGCCTCCTTAAATATATGCATTACAATAGGTTTTTCTTTTCTCTCACCCCACTACCCCCATCCTCATTGCCTTGTTTTTCCCTGTGGATATGCTTTTGATCCTATTTATCAGTTACAGAAGATATTCAAACGTTTCCCACCACTTTGAAGCAGATTCAGGTTTGCTGACTGCTAGTGATGTTGGAAACACTGACATAAGCAAGATTTAGGTATCAGTAGCATACACAGAAGTGAAAGCAGACAGCTGTGTGGCTACAGGTTGTAAAGGGGACAAAAAGGAAAGGGAAACAAGGGGTATCCATTTTCAACTGCATAATACTGGGTTCCAGGAAGCTGTGAAGCACCCTCTCTACCAACATTGGGGTGCATGCAGCACACAGTCTCCTTTAGTCATTTGAACTTGGAAGAAACAAAATAATATCCCTTATTAGACCCAGCAAGAGACTAAGCCACAAGAGTTAAAGCAAGAAATATTACCAACTTCTTCTAAAAATCTTTTCATATTTTGTTTGCAAATCTAGAGAACTTCGGTATCAGATTTCAAATTCAACGCTCTTCTTAACGCCTCCTTCCTCCCTGTATCTTCTTGGCATGCTCAATATAAACCCTCCCCTCTTATTTATCTAATGAATATCCCAAAAAACAGTTAATGCCACCTAGTAAACAAATAGTAAGACACTCACATGTGATACTATTACTATACCCGACTGCTATATTCATTTCACTGCACACCTAAGTCTAACTCATCTGCTCAGTTTTGGGGTTCTCAATACCAGACTACTGAGTATATGGTACTTAAATGCACCACACAAAGCATTTTGTTTGATCATGGTTTCCAGATGGTACTCTATATTAATTCTCTAACCACACAAAACAGATTTAACCAGTAAGGTGCTTAAAACGATGCCAGATGCTATTAATTTCTCTACGCAAAGAATTCCAGCATGTCCAACACTGACAGAGTTAAGCTGATTATTCAGTGTTACCACAGTGCCTCACAAGTCAGGTTCCAGGTCTCTGACAAGGCCCCTGAAAAAGCTAATAATAAGCTTTTGGAAAAAAAAAAAATAAAGTGTTCTTTAGTACAGTTAGATGGGGGGAAATAAATAAAAAAAGGAAAAAAAAAATCTATGCATGTTTTCCACTTCTATCAGATAGAGAGACAGCCAAGTTCTGGAAAATATCTTGCCAAATGGGTTTTGCTAGTTTTTAGGATCTTTCAATTGTTTCATTTCATTCTCTTTGCTTTTCCTCTGATGGCATGCAAAGCTAAAATACTTTCATGAGGTCTTCCTAGTTTAACTAAAGATAGTATTAACAAACTCCAGTATTTTCATTCTAAAGAAGCTAAATATTAATACTCATGTCATACCCATCTAAAGACTGTCACTAGACAGTATTAAGGCCGTTTTACAAAGTAAAAAGCACATGAAGCACCACCTCGATTAAAAATCAGTCCACTATTACTTACCTTTCCCTGTTTTTTCTTAGCTACTTTTGTCTGAATGACTAGCAAGAGGAAAATAGAAATGTATAATCATACTATATACAAGCAGTTTACAAATGGGTTTTTCTACTGCTGTCACACTAAGCGATAAAAATGATGTTTTTCAACATTCACACATATGGTCTAAAGAGTATCATGACAATCCTGCATTGGATGTTAAAAGGTATAGACATTTCTGGCAAATCCAAACAATCCACCCAATTAAGGAGCTGCAGTTCTCTATTTCTATGGGCTTCTACTCAACCTAGTAGCAATGACAGACATGCTGATGAACTAATTCTACTAAAACCTGCATCTTCATACTTCATCTTGATGACACTGGATTTTTCATTTTTTAAAAGCTATAGTAATAAACAGGATAAAATCTGTGCTTTACAACACAGCACAGGTTTCAATGCTTGAACAAATACATTTTAAAGAATACTCTTAGACAAACAGTTTCCTATTAGGCATCTATTTTGTTACATTAACCATTTACTAGTATTTTTGCTTAATACTAATTTGCAACAGTTTGACCTGAAAACACCTCAAATCATCCTTTAAACAAATATTAACTTTTCAGCAAAAGGGATGTCTGAAATCCAAGTACAAAACTATACCTGCCATGGATCCAGCCATTAATCGATGCACATGCCCTGAAATCCCAAGTTGCTTCTTTATTACCTACAAAATACGGAACATTTACAATAGTCGTACGTCAGAAAATACAAGTATATCACACAGTTTATTAGCACATTAATGCAAACTCCATAGCTGTTTCCAACACTACAAATTCAAACCAGAGCACCTAATTACTACTTTTAAAAGAATTTTCTGAACATTGCTGCTGTTACCGATTTCTTTTTAAAATCATGAAAGTGCTAAAAGTCTACGAAGAAGGCAAAACGATTAGTTGAAAGTATTTGTACTGTTCACTTCAGAAATGAGATTAATTGTTTGTTTAGTTATCTTTAATGTGTGTCAAACAAGGCAAACTGAATACTATCCTTGTTGCATGATAGAGAGCAAAGGACACTGAGCAAAGTTGAAAAGTGAAACATTTGAGAAGAGTAAATTCTTCTTCCATGCACAGCACGTGAAACATACTCCTATAAAGATATTTTAAAGACTTTATTTAACTGGATTTAAAAAAAAAAAAGAAGAAAGAAATCGGAAAAGCATTTGAGAGCAAGAACTTCCTAAGTTACATTACGTCCTGGAAGGAAGTTAGAAATTAGTTTCCAGGCTTTTATCAAATAATTGAGACTATTTAAGAAGCAGTTTCTGCTATAAAGATCAATTCATATCTTCCTTCTTTAAGAGTTGGGGCTTTTTTCCTTTTACACATTCCTGCAAAACATCTTGAATATTTGTTGTCAATTAATAGATTCTAAATGGTTTATTGAAATTTGCAGATTCATAAATCATTTCCGTGTAAAGCATGGCATGCAGTCTCTTATTCAACTCAACATAGAACAAGCATAGATCAACAGCATTTATGATTATACCAGAAAAAAAGAACATATGAAACTCATTACAGTTACTTCTTTTTATCAGCCTTCTGAAATTTGCTCTTTAGGGAAGGGAATCACAATTTCAATTTCACCGTCTTCAGTAAGATCATGCAATTTACTTCACTGGGTACTAAATCTGGCCTTTCAAACATTGAATTCCTCATCACTAACAGTAAAATGGTATTTTTCACTACATATAAGAAATATTTAAAAATATGTTCATGCTAACACCTGACCTCAAAAAGATGTTGCAGGGATTTGCTATGTATTTATTATGAAAGAGTAAATGCATGAGAGCAGAAAGGAATCCACAAATCCTGCAGGACCCTGAAATGAGCATTTTCTCTTCCAGGTCATTTTTATCAAGAGCCTGACATAGTAATTTGTCAGGTCAAATATAACAGTCATATCCAGATAGACTTTCAAGTTTAAGTTATTCCATCCATCAAGTATTAAGAATCCCAACGCAATATAATAAAGAGGTTCCATTTTACATTTTGTTCCGACATTCACAAAGGGCTACCTTATAGCAACACAAACAGCAGGAGACTTTAGATTACCTTTTTCTTTCACATACACACACAAAAAAGTATTATGCTCAACAACACAATGGTACAAAAAGTGGCAGGAATTATTTTTCTTAAGAAACACTGCATAAAGTTTCACTGTTGCCCTGACATTTCTTATGGGTAAAGTCAGATAAAATGAAGCAACCTTAGAAAAGACATGCAGCTAATTAATAAGACACTAAAGTTTCAGTGTTAGTTTCGATCACTTAAAGAATCTGTATTCATTGTAGGCAGAAAAAAAAGAAAACAAAATAAATTCAACTACCTTTTTATATTGGTCAAATGCCATAAACTGAATTGCGCCATACGGAAAGATTCTAATCATCATTGCCCCGTTTCCTTTATACAGCCCAAGGTAACCTTCCTTTTTGGGGACAGCACACAATGTAGAAAACACTCCTGCCAGCAATACAAAAAGAGGTATTTAACAATTGCACTAGGTGGGAGGGGGGGAAAAAAAAAATCAATCAAATATTACTGACAATAAGAAAGTACACATAGAACTAAGGCTGGATCATGTTGCTCATGTAACTAGGGAGAGTGGAAAATCCACTTTCAATGCCCAAACATTGCCAGAAGGTTTAAGGTGAAGCTGTATCAGCTTTCTCACCTCCCAGACTCAGCAGACCTCTTTCTGAATGCACACACTCGGGCCCCACAACTTGCCTGGTCTGCAGGCAATCCTACTGCTGGGGATACTACCCACCCACTGCAGATAATGCGAGCAAGAGAAGGAAGGACGCTGGCTGACTTGCAATTCAGTCAATTCAAGA
Organism: Stercorarius parasiticus; assembly: GCA_013396915.1. Classification (NCBI taxonomy): domain Eukaryota; kingdom Metazoa; phylum Chordata; class Aves; order Charadriiformes; family Stercorariidae; genus Stercorarius; species Stercorarius parasiticus. Next base: position 208,662 of record VWZL01002834.1, on the reverse strand, counting down.
TAAATACTTAAAAATCTAAAATCATGGGAAAACAATTATTATTGCTACATGCCATCTTACAGATTAAACGCCATCACTGAGGAAATGAAGCAAGCAAGTTTAGGTTGTAAGTAATGAGAGTCTTAAACATCTCATGCTTCCTGTCCCAGAGCTGTTGCAACAAGAAGCAATCCTATTCCCTCATAATAGGTGGGAAATAATGCAAAATAGCACAAAATTTGGACAAAACCTACAGTTTTATTATAAACATGTTATTAATTGTGCACAACTGCTATCAAATAGACTTTTTAATATCTTTTTTTAAGAAGTTAACAGTTATACAGTTTTAATTGATATGCAACAACTTAATAATGTAAGATCTGAACATGAAAAAGGCTTAAGTGTTTATCTTACTTTCAGGCAGGAAATAAAAAGTGTCAAACTTGCGTTATTAATTCATTTCTGGGGTTCTAAGCATACGATATTAAATCTATTTTCAAGATGTCAACCTTATTACATCCCTCTGAAAACACTTAGGCCATGATCAGAATTTCTCTCTACCCTGCAATGATGAGTTACAGTTCTGATTTCTTAAAACACGTGCTCCAAGATCCATGTGCCACGAACTCCACAGAGCAAGGGCCGTAAAAACATTTAGTGAGGACTTTGATGAACTAATCCCTCGTGCCTCTGCACTTACAGGTATCTTATCCACAGAATTTTCTTTGTTGCCTACATGTAACAAGGACACGCAGTCAACTCACACTTCAAGACATATTTCAAATAATCAGCATCAGATCTAACACCCTAAATAGGGAAGAATATAAGATTTTACTTGCCATTTATGGCACAGTACAAAGCAAACAGAAAATAAGGATTTAAAATATCAGTCAAACCAATTACTTCAGCCTTCATTTCTTAGACTGCACATTTGAGTGCATAATCATGTGACCGTGTTATCAGAACGCCACCATTGCTTGTTTCCCTTTTCAGTACAGCAAAGTGAATATATATCCATTGAATTTTGTTTCAAGATTTATTTTTCCAGCCTTTAAAGAGAATCTTTAATCTTTAGTGTCTAAGCTAAAAATTACGAAGTTTTATTACATGTAAAATTAACCAACTTTTTTTTTTTTTCTTGACAACTGCAACACACTGAAATTTTGGAACCTAAATTATATCATATTTCAACAAGATATGACATGAAATACCTCAGGTACTGTGCACAAGAGGGCAGTGTTACAGCCCCATGGAGAAACATTCTGAACACGCTGACAACTGAGTTTATTCTCTCCCCATGATGCAACAGAGCTGCCCAACACGCATCACCTGCGCCTTATGCCAAGCAGAAACACACTTCCATCTTGAGTTCCTACCAGTCATGCTGCTGTCCACCAGCACAAGAGGAGGATTTGTTGGTCACTGCTGTGAAATCACCAGCCCCCATGAGGGCTACCAAGCTCTGAAAGGCAACAATTCCCACAGCCCCCTGGAGCTGGCAGTTGCTGGTGCAGACCGCAGCAGTTATTACAGCCGTGACAGTTCTTACGTGAATGATCCCAGCTTTGGACCTGTGATTACCAATCTCCTGTTGGCTTCTGGAAGGGGAAGATCAAGCCCAGCTCCTACATGCCATATCGAAGACTATTTTGACATCTCAATCTCTCTCGCACATCACCCAATACCCCAACTTGCTCACACAGGGCTTTATTTTTCTTTTTAAACACTAACAAAACATGGCACAGAGACCAGCCAGCCTTCCGTCTGATTAACACCTTCTTCTATCAGCCACATGGCTGAATAAATCAACATGCCCAAACCACACACATTGCACTTAAAGCCCCCAATTCTGACACGCAGCAGCCATCTTACCGAGATGTTTATAATGGTGGTTATGAGCCTGCAGCAAGATCTTTACTCGATCCAGTGGTGCAGTAGTTGTTTTGGCACAACATCCTGCAACACCTTTCCAAGAGGGGGAAGAAAAAAGAGAAGTGATGGGAAGCAAAAAGTTCTTCATGGATAAATAAGGGATTTTTCTAATGGATTTTTAAACGGAATAGGGGAGGAGAAACTCAGTTAGGAAGTAGAAGAAGCCTCAATGACGATATAAGATATTACAAAACAGCCTTAGTGAAAGGTATAAGCTACTTTTCCCGATGACAGAAGACCGGGCAACCATCTCTCAGCCCTGAAGCCTTCAGAGAAAGTTCCTCGGGAGCTTCTTCCCCCCACCTCCCTCCTTCCCACCGAGCGCTTCACGGCCAGATCAAACGGGAAACACACCAACCCCCCGCCTGCCCCGTGCAAACCGGGCCGCTGGGACGAGGCCCCATCGGGAGAATAAATCGGATTTTTTTCTCTAAGCGGTTAACACCGCGGGGTCGTCTATGCTGGGCCTCTCCCCCTTAATCAACCACCGTGCGAGTTACCGGCACTGGCATATCGGGGAGGGGGAAAAAAAGGGTGAAAAAAGGAAAAGAGAGCCTGGCAACTACACCCTTTCTGCCGGGGGTACAGACGCGGAAGGGACCCCCGCCTCCCCCGGCAGAGCCCAGCCTCCCCGTCGCTGGGCAGGGGCCTGCCCGGGGCACCCACCTCCGGCGATGAAGGAGCGCAGCCAGTAGAAGTCGCGGCGCGCAGCCCCCGGGGGCAGCGCGGCGCCGGGCCCCGCCGCCGCTGCCGCCGGGGAAGCCATGAGGCAGNCCGCCGCCCACCCTGGGGCCTGAGGTGGTGGCGGGTGGCCACGGCATGGCTGCAGCTCGCCCGCTGCACACCGCCTCTCACCGGGCCCGCATTCCATATTTTTGCGGGGAGCCGGTTTCTCGGTTGGCAGGGCATCGCGTGCTGCTTGAAAACGGTCGTCCATCCCCTCTTCCAAAAATAACATATTTTTAGAGCTGTAGGTGCACGCAACCAAAACCTAAATAGCTTTAATTAGGCTATACGATAACATACGTAGAGTTTCTTGTTAAGCATTTAAATAGCTACACTTAAGCTTTGTGCAAGTTTCTTCTGGCCACAATTACAGCTTCCTATCTAGCAAAAAATACTCTGTATTTTTATTCACGTTCCAGTTTGGAAATGCATCAGAAAGAGAGGCAGATACTGCAAAAAAAAAGTTCCTTCTTTTTAGAATCAGAAAGGTCAAATCTAGTATCTCTGCAGCTGTCAACATTTTTTACAATTGTTTCAGGTTTTTTGCAATGTCTGTTGAACACAGCATATAGGGCTTTCCAGGAGACATTTAGTTAAAGTTTTTTCTCAACTCTTAAGGAAAAAAACCTGCACACTCCCTGAATGCTGGTGCATGGTATAAGGCAAGTGAGCAGACCTGATGACAGACACTGGTTAGAAAGTTAATGCCATCAGCTTTTCTCTCATTTTTCTGCAGTTACTAATCTATTTCTCATACACTTTTTGTCTCATACATCTTGACCTGAGTTTCAAGTATTTCATACAGAAAAATCCCTGTTTTTTAAAAGTCAGGCTTTCAACATGAAAACAGGCAAACAATGCTCACAGAAGTAAAATGAACCCATTTCCAAACAAATTTGCTGGAACATTTTTTCTTCCTGCTTATGTCAAACTGCCTTCAACAGAAATTACTCATTTTTTCCTTTAATAGGTTACATTCTTTAAAATTAAGTTTGGTTCAGCATTGGGAAAACTTTATTTTGCCCTGTTTAATCATTATGTCATTTATATATTTGGGGAATGGCTGTTACAATACGTATTTTTTCCAATAATAAAAAAATACATAGCAAAGGTGGGCAGATTTCTTCCAGAAAAATATGGATATGTCCTTTATAGCTGAAAACTCTCAAGCCTTTTTACATTTTTTAATATACCTGGGAAATTCATAATTTTTGTTGACGTTGGTCTGATGTTTAAGTTCCTAATGGAAAAGCAACTGTTCTGTGAGTTATTGAAGCAAGCTTCATAGTCACTGTTGTAGTTTTCCCCAGCCAATTTGTATTCTTTTGGGATTCTGCTCAGGAAAAACCTCCCCCTCCCCGCTACAGCAATCATACTGCTTTAACAGCTCCAACTGTAGAAACTTTATTTACTGATTTCACACAGGAAAGTGTTGCAACTACACTAACAGCTGAAAGTCATCTAGTTTCTAGAGTTTCACCAGAGAACTAGAAAAATCAGATAACTGCATAAGTGGACTGTTACTTCTTTTGGATACAGGCAAGATATTTCAGGAAGGTACTTCGTCTACCCTTGTAATTTAGAGAAACGTGCACCATGAGCGCATGCTCTTTACGAAAGCAATAAGAAACTTGCATTGCAAATTAAAAAGAACATCTCAGAGATATACTAACACACAATGGAATTCAGCAATGAGTTTCATGTGTGTAGCCTTTTTAGAAAAAAAAAAACACTTTAGTGTTACTTGCTGGTATAAAATGCTCTGAAGTTCTGTTTTCTTTACTAGCTTTTGTAGTAGCTCATTATTTGTACCTTCTAATCTTAACATTCTCACTGCTGTTACTTTATCTTTTTACCTTGAAGCATTTATGCCCTTCGCAGAATTTCTCGGGTGAACTTCTCTCTTATAAACCATTCTTAAGTCATCAGCATTTTTAATGTCACTCCGGTTACACTCATGCCTGACACTATGTCATCCTTCCCTTGCAGATTGATGATACTACAGGGGAAGACATTAGACAAGACACTCCAGAGTATAGCTGCTAACTTGAAGAAAAATTCAAGCAGGTAGGTAGTTTTATCAATGGCTGTTATTTATTTCTGAATTGTTTGTTGTTGAGGGTGCTTGCTTTTGTAAAGATGTTTCAAATATTTATCAGTTGAAATAAATTCTCAAGACTAAAATTAGGTAAGCTATTCTCATGGCAGTTGTTGCTAAAAAGATTATTTTCAGTGCTCTTAAAATACTGATGTACATCCAGCTCTGTCTTGAGACATTTGTACAAATTATCCTCAAATGTGATGCCTCTGGGCTATAGGGATCAGAAAGATTTTTTACTCTTTATACTTGCTTCTGCTCTTTACTAGTTAGTGAGTTGAAGTAACATCTACTTAGCTGTCTGTTCATTTGCCCCAAACTATATCCAAAACCACTAGAAGAACAGAATTTTTCCCCCATGAGACTCATGAATTTGAGGCTTTTTTCCTCTTTGTGCAACAGGCATTATGGCTTGCAGATTAGAAATACCTGAGTAAATCTCAGTTCCTTTCTAGTGTGGCATCTTGATCTCTCTTTATCTCTTGCCAGCAAGCAGATAGGACAGTGCTGCTTCCTGAGGTGAGGTGAGATGAGATGAGCTGAGCTAGGAACCAAGGGTGACCATAGCATAGGTTATCCTCACCAACAGAGTAGGACAGGCAGAGCTGGGCGCTGGGAACAGGCTCCATCAACAGTCACAACAAGGGCACAAAGCAAGTCTAGGAGCCATCCAGAGAGACAAGTTAGGAGCAGCAGATGAGGCCTAAAAGAAGACTGGAGACAGGTCTGAGGTTCATCTAGCAGCTAATACACAAGACAAGAAACAAGACTAGAACAGGACTGAAGACAAGCACACCTATAATACAGCTCAGACAAAGAGCAATCACCTAGCCAGGCCTGAGCTTAAATGGAGCTCCTGGGCCCATGGACCAGGTGTGTGGGTGGAGGCCCCAGATGAGGCTGGTCAGGACCATTAACGCTTGTTGGCACCGTCAGGACCCTGACAGTCCCTACCCGTAGCACATCAGTGAGGTCTTTAAGGAACAGAAATACTTGACTCTCCAAAGTCATTGAGTCTGCAAATTCAGTGGTGCCAAACTTCTCTAGCTAAGCAGGCCTCTTCCTTCCTTTCAGATGCAGGGAATAGGTGTGGACTTCATGCCCTCTGGTATCACACGGCTTACTGCAAAAGCACAGTAGACTTGAAGCATCCAAAAATGCTGGGTCGGTGCATGCAAAATTAGCCATGTCTTCCGAGATGGAGTGTTTACTGGCAAGGCACAGCACAATCATTCTGCACTCATGCTTTATATTGCTCATGAACAATCATGACGTGAAGTGAGGGCCAAGATTTCCAGTAAAAATAGAAACTGGGGGCAAACTGCTGTCTACCGCAGGTCAGGAACATCTGATAGGAAATATTTTGAATAAATGCAATAGGCCTGTATAATGGGTGTCGGAAGATGAAATCATATTCCCTTCTGGCCTTAATTCACGTAAAAAGGTATTAACGCTTCAACTATCTGTGTGCAGCATGGTTACAAATGTTAACTTATTTTCATCGCCAATCAGGCAGGTAGATACTATCTACAGAACCAGGGCCAAGAAAGACTAAATGAGAAAGTCATTGTCAAAACCACAATTAGAATTCAAGAGTTTCCACATTAAACTCATGTTGTTCAAGACTTTTCTCTTTCAGATACTGCCAACTAACAATGCTGTGGGTGATTTATCTGATCGTCTGCATTTTACGCATACAAAGGCATTAGCAGTGGTTGGCTTGTGTTCAGCTGGGTTCGCAGGCCGAGCACCCACCAGTGCCGCATATAGCTTCTGAGGTCACGTCTGGTCTGGGAGCAGGCTGGTCACTTTGTCACACTGGAGTCCAAGCTAATAAACATGAGGGAGGCTTTGCAAGGTAGATTCTTTAATCCGTGCTTCGCGATCGCACAAGGAGCCAGCTCTAATGTCTCAGCATCACATTTTCACTAGGAGCGAGGCAGGGCTAGCCCAGATAGGCCTGGTTAGATCCCATCTTCCCCTTACAAAGCGGCATAGGTGTCTTTGCAGTGTAATTCCTAGAGCTTTTGGTTTGTGGAGGTTCAGCATCCGTGACACATCTAACCTCCCCTAGCCTGGACTGATGCCAGTGTTGTTGCAGAGGTCTGATCCAGGTGACTCTGCAGGACTGATTTAGGGGCAATGTCCCTGAATAGTTTCATTTCCAGGGTCAGGGCCCTGAGGGCACTAATAGGCCTTAGTGGACCTGACCAGCTGCACCTGAGGCCTCCATCCACATCCCCTGCCCATGGGCACAGGAGCTCTATTTAAGCTCAGCCCTGGCTGAGCTATGGTCCCTGTTTAGTCACCATGGATCCTGCTTAGTGTCTGCTTGGACTGTGGCTAGCTTTGCTTACCTACTGGGTTACCAGACCTGCTTCTGACCTGCAAATTGACTTCTTTTACCTGCTTCATCTCCTGGAAGCTGATTTATTATCTGTACTGGCTGAATGCAGATGCTACCCATAGGCCTGCCTTGTTTGCCTTGTATATGTATGGTGGGGCTGGGCACTGGCGAGGGTGGTCCTTGCCCTGCTGGCTGTTGTGTGGGGCTCCCTGTCTCTCAGGGAGCAACTACCCCTTGCAGCTCCCTGGTATTCACCACAGATTCAAATTTTGCCACAGCTGCCTGCAATGCAGAAATACTTACAGGCTTATACACTGTATTTGTTTGTACTAAGGTGTCTGCTTTTATTTATCCTGTAGGTATGTACCAATTTGCATGTTATCCTGGATAAAAACACAGGGATGGTAGCGCTATATGGGGCCAAAGGTCCACTAGCTTCAAACTTTACCCCTGACAGTAGTACATACACAGGGAAGAAGGCTTGAGTAGCATACAGGGCTATTTTCTCAGCATACTCTTCCAGCTTCAAGTAACATGTACCTAAAATAGCACTTTTGTGTTAAGTAGCTTTTGATTAAATTTTCTTCCATTAACTTTTTTTAAAAAAAACAAACCTGTAAAGTCTTTAGCATCTCACTTTAGCATGTCACTGCTGTAGCGTGTTGCATGAAGAAGTAGTTGTCTTCTGTTCTGATGCATGTTTGATAAATTGACTTGATATCCTCTACTTCTGAGAAACAGTGAGTGTTCACTCTCTGATAACACTTTCTGTGCTGCTCTTGTTTTTATAGTATATTGGTTGGCACTTCATCTGGATTACCTTCTTCCCAGGATGAAAATCTTGGTGCATTTAGCTGCTCCTTGTGCTTTTGGCCACCCTTGCTACATTTCTCTGTGCCTTTTTAAGTTACACTTTGCACCTTTTAAGCAGACCAGAACTGCATGTTATGTTCAAGATGTAAGCAAACAATACATCTGGACTAAATAACGATGGTGTAGTGATGTTTCCTGTTCTGTTCTCCCCTTCTTTTGTAATGATTCCTAACGCTCCACTTAAGCACCCAGAACAGTTTCATGGAAGTATCTGTCACAATACCAGCATTTCTATTTTGAATGGTAGTAGCTAACTCAGAGGCCATAATTTCCATGTTTACCCCCATGTGCCTCACTTTGCATTTTAGTGAAAGGGTTTCATCCACCATTTTGTTGCCCAGCCAGTCACTACTATGAGATCTTTCTCCAAACACACGTACTCAGCTTGTCTTGGTAGGCTGAGTATCTTAGTGTTGCCAGGAAAGATTGTCACCTGGTGCTACTCTCTTCCTAGGGTATTTGCTAGTGTTGAAAAAGATCATGAGCATTTATATCTGTGGCTGTGAAAATGAAAAATTGTTAATTCTTGTTTGCTTCCCAGCCTTTAGCATGTTTTTTAATGAAGCTGTGATCATACACATTGGTGTTTGGGTGCTCCTATTAACCCACTTATTCTAACCAAGCCTTAGCCTTCCTTACTTGATCCTTTCCTCAGAGTTACTCATTTTTGGCTCTGCGTTTTGTTCAAGTCCACAACTTCCAACTTATTACCATCTTCCCAAGAAACATACTCAGCTTATGTGGAGCTTTATCATAAAGTTCCAGTTCCTTCTACTCTTGCTGCATACAGAGCTTGGATAGCGATAGTTCTTTTACTTCTCAGATCCTCTATTATTTTATCTTATAAAAGTAGCTTGTGTTACCTCTTCTTTTAGCAGGGCAGGTCTTTGGAATGGCAGAAGCCTTGATATCCAGCCTTCTAGAAAAGCAGTCTTTTCAGCAAACTGCCAGACTGAGGAGGAGGTGGTGTGGTTACACCCAGCAAAGAACTCATGTGCGTTGCTAAAATTAGCTGTCATCAGCTGAGAGCTGATTAGTTTCAAAATTCAGGTGTATGTGTTGTTGGTTTCACCTTGTTGCATCCGAAATGCCTGTGAGCTTGTCTAAGATTCCCAGACTGTATTCCTTTTCCATTGCAAGGAAATAAAGGGGAGAAGAGGGCGGAGGTACAAATTGGTGAGGGGGTACCTACCTGCTGGCGGTGAGCTGCAGCAGGAACAATAAGCCAAGCAGATCTGTGCTGCTGCTTCTCCTTTCCCACATGTCAATAAAAATAGCAAAACACTGGCATTTAAAGCATCCATAGGAGTGGACGTAGAGCGTCCTGCTCACTTTTATGTGGTAGAAAAGCCTCTCTGCAGATTCACATTTGAATGGGTTAGTTCTCACTTGAAGTCCTTTATACTATAACAGCTAGAGACTTAATAATAATGAAGTTGGTTGTTTGTTTTTTTTTTTAAAGTATTGCTAGGGTATATTGTTTCCTAGATCCCATTTCCAACATCTCTTTTCCAGTCCAAAATGACGTTAGACTTGGTGGCCTGCTTTCCACTCTGACAAAAGGCTGTAGTGGTAATGAGTTGTGTAAGAAGGCTGGACCCCCTCTTCCTCTTACTATAACATTTTGCTTCCCTCTGGGAAGGAGCAGCAAATATCATCAGCGGCTCTTAATGGACCAGGTGGGGGATGGGGTGAGCAAGGCTCATGATTATTATTATTATTATTTTCCTCCTTGCAGGAGGGAGACAGTGGCTCAGCAGCTCTTCCTTCTTTCAATCAGCATCTCCCCATGCTTCTGGGTTTCTTTGCTCCACTAATGGCATGTCTAGGCCCGGGTGGACACCTGTGTTTTGGAGTCCTCCACGATGGCACATGTAAGGGGCAGGGGGTTTGGCCCCTCGCCCCTTACCAAGCTTTCCCTCTTCCAGCCTAAAAAAAGGGATGATTTCAGAGGGGTGTCACCTCCTGTCCTGGTTTGAGGTTGGTTGCTGGTCGGGCAGCACACGGCGGCAAACCGCAGCCTCTGCAAGTAACGGAATAATTTGTCTTTTCTCTTGTTATCGTCATTTTATTTATATTTTTTTTGTTGTTGTTAAAGAATCCCCGGCGTTCCCAGCCTGGCACTCCGGCTGGGGAGGGGACACAGCCGGGGAGGGACGGCCGCCACCCTCCCGTTCCCCGGTGTGTCCCTCCCCGCAGCGCGGGGGCGTGGGTAGGTTGGGGGGCGGGGGGGAGAAGG
>VWZL01002834.1:107762-197787 GCA_013396915.1 Stercorarius parasiticus | reverse complement strand
GCCTCCCCCCCCCCACCCGAGGCGGGCCCTCCCTGCCTTTTCCCTTCCCCCCTTCTCCCCCCCGGGGTCGACTAGCCTGCAGTAAAGGAACTAGAGCTCTGCAGCCCCTCGAGGTGCTCCTGGACGCCGAGTGCCCACCCAGCTGCTCTTGGAGCTGGGGGAGAAGAGGTGGTGGTGGTCCTTGTGGCAACTGGAGGTTTGGTGCTGCCGGGGATGGTCCCTGCCGGGATCGGGATGGAGTCAAGGGAGAAGGATGCGATTCGCCGAATGGGATGGGTAAGGAAAAAAAGGGTTAGGCGGCCTGCTGGGAGGCAGGACCAGTTAACCTTAGAAAGGTATGGCTGCTGAGGAGTGCTGGAGCGTGCTGGATTTGCAAAGGGACCAGGCACAGCCGTAGTCAAAGGAGTCGCGCCAATCGTGTGCCTGGCCTGCACCCCAAAGATTTTTAAAGAGCGATGTAGTCTGCATCACTTGGCATGTCAGCGAGGTAGTAGCACCCCAGCGTGGTGAGATCCTACTGCTTCAAGGAGAGGGAAGCATGCAAGTAGGCATCGGGAGCAGGGCAGCAGCACACCAGTATCATGGACACCCGTGGTGGGAGTCGGCCCGTGTAAACAAGCTGGCCGGGGCAGATGCACCAGCGTGGACCTCTTTCTAGAAGTGTTAATGCAGTAATGGCAAAGATGGGCTTGCGGCGTTAGATATTTAAGCGTGACCGAGCAGACTTCCAGGGCAAAGGTGTCTCTTTAAATTCTAAAGACAATGGAGAAACCTGTGAAAATAATAATAATAAAAAAAATCCTCCAAATAGTAGCTCTTCTCAGCTGTGCTCAGTACTATTTTTAAGGCACTCTTGTGGAGAGGCAGAAGGCTATCCTGTGCAGTAATCACCTTGTTTTCATTAATGTCAGTCCACAAGAATTAGGAGTAGAGATTGAATCCAGAAAACTTAGTGTTTATTCTTGGTCTGGGCGAAATTGAGCAGGTAGCTTGGTCGACCCTGACTGTAAAGGAGGAAGAAGGCTGGTTTGTGCTTTTCAGAAGCAGTTAGTTTCTCCAGCAGTGCAAGGGCGGGTGGTGGTTGCTCTCGGGATGAAGCTTGGTCCTCCTGGACAGGGGGGGTTGGTTGTGCTTGGAGGAGACGAGGGCAGGCTGGGTTCCTCAAAGCAGATAATGGGGGAAGAATTCAAGGTGAGACATACCAAGGAACTTTCTGATACTCAGGGTTTCTGTAAAACCTAAGTCTTCACTGTGTAATAATTCAAAATCCCCACAGATAGTGTGTTATTATGGCTGGCATGCTACCCGTGGTTGTTAAAACTGGCCTAAGCATTTCCATCCTGCTTTCTGTTTTCAGTTACTTACATTTCAAAACACCTTTCAGGCTGAAATTTTCCAGGCTTAATCTTTGCCTGAAGGTTATTCCCTCCACCTCCCCCCGTCTTTTAATTAAGTTTGAGATAAGGTGATTCAGTTAGTGTGGGGTTTGGGGTTTTTTTTTGTTGTTGTTGTTGAGAAAAGACAAAACCCCTGAAGAATGGAGTCAAATCTTATCAAAAAGAAATGCAGTGTTTAAAACAGCATAAATGCAGAATTACAGGGGCATGTGATTAGCTGAGGGGAGTTTGTTTGTTTGTTTTGCTTGCTTTTTGTGTATTCAAAAATACCTGGAATGTTATGGTGGAAAGGGGCTTTCATTTGGTGAACCCTTAGAAATTACTTGGTATCTTTACTTTTTAGCATTTACCCTGTTAAGGTCAGTGTTTGGCTGCGCTGAACAGAGGTTAAAACAAGCCCGTGCTCCTGCCTGGGCCGGAGGGAGGATACCCGCACATGCGGTGTGAGTCTTCACAATGGATTTTTGGTGCCAGTTGTTTGTCTGAGGCTTAATCTGGTTTTGTGGTTTAATCATGTGTGGTTCCTTGCCACACTGTTTTTTTTTGTTGTTGTTTTGGGGTTTTTTGGGTTTTTTTCAAAAAACATTGTAATAGAGCTTTCCCTAAACCAGGACGGCTTTTTTTGGTGGTAGTTTTTTATCGTTCTCATTTACTCTGCAGGCTCCAAGGTGCAAGCTGAAGTCATGACATTGCAAAATGCTAAACGTTGACATCTCTTGCTGAATTAATTGAGAGCACTATTTCACAGCAGCCTTCAGCTCCTCACACAGTGGAGGGAAGTAGGACACAGTGGCAGTCCCACCTTATCCAGACTTATCCTCAAAGCCACGAAAGGTGGCCTTCCAGGTCCAGTGAGGACAAAAATTTAGGATGAAGGCCTTGGTAGTTGGTCTGCTCAACATCATCGTGTGTTGTTGAAGTCAGTGGGAGAAGGATTATGCTTTGAGTGTACGCCTTTGTCTGTGAGAAACTGAGGTGGCATCCTGTAGTGCCTGTCCCAGATTTGCAGTTAGGACTTAAGTCAAGGTTTAATATATGTGGATAAAATACGCCTCATTGCCTTAAGAGTGGCATTATCCTGTAAAGTAAAGCAGAAAACTTATACATGGTAAAATGGAAAACAGTATTTTTGAATGGCACGTGAGCTTGTAGAGACACCACTTGAAAAAGGACTTGGGGAGGAGAGGTCTGGGGGGCTGCAGGGTGGTGAGTGGGTGGGACAGGCCTTGGTGTGCCTCTGCAGAGGGAGCTTGGGGAGGCCTCTTTACAAGACTGTGTATGAAATAACTGATGGTACTGAGAAGGCAGATGAGAAGATTCATTTTTATTTCTTAACTAAAACCAAATGGGTACTCGAGGATTAAAGAAGGGGGGAAAAGGAAAATTAAAGCTGATTCTGTCCTCCTAACCCATTTCCCTTCTTTTCATATACAAAGTGTTGTACAGAGCAATCAGTAGACTCAGGGAAGCAGGCGAGATTGAAAAGCAGGTTGGTGTTTGTGCGGCTGGTAAGAATACGCAAATGATATGACATAATCCTGAAAAGACTGTGGGAAAAAACTTTTGCACCTAACACAAGGGTCAAATTTTCTAATGTCTGTTTTCTCTGGTGTCTCTTGCACCTTCCGCTAGAGCATTTGTTGACGGAAGATGAGATGCTTTTCAATTCAAAGTTCTTGATCTGAGCCTGTGTATTATTAAGTGTTTTTTATGAAAGCTTCCAGGTCTTGTTTCCCTACCAGGCCAAACTCAAGTGACTTTTTAAAAGATACCTAAACACTGAAACAAAATGTATTTAATTAATGCATCTGACTGTGGTGAAACCAGGCCCATCTAGTCCTAGCTGTGTCATTTTTTTTCCCCTATGCAGCTGTGTTTGTTCTGGGGTCACTTGCTCTCTTTCATGATGCCATTAAAAAAAAATGCCACCACTTTATGAGAACACATCTTTTAATCTCTTTTTTTCCCCCATCTTCCAACAAGAATCAAGTTACGGAACAGAATCCTGATGGGTGCTGCATCTAAAAGGAAAACTTGCTTTCTTGTTTTATCCTTTTGTGTAAAGGGAAAGTAAATAAGCGGGGGGTGGGTTGGTTTGTTGTGTTTTGGGGTTTTTTTGTGTGTTTTTTTTTTTCCCCTTTTTTCTGGAGGCATTCCAGTAGTATGGGGTTAAATTCTCCAATTACTTTGTAGGCAAAATTCTCATTATAATTGTTTGGAATTTTGACCAAGATGGGACTAAAAGATTTAGCCCTCGACTAGCTTTTTAGCAGTATTTGTTGAGGATTATAGCAGTCAGTGGGATTGCTCCAGATTTATTATTGTGAATGAGCGAAACGTAAGCAACTGGCCTTAAAACCAGCTTTCAGCTTTGCACATGAATTAGGAGAGATAAGTCAGCTCAAGTAACAGCCAGCTTCGGGATGCACTGTTATTATCTGGGGCAGTTCCCTGCAAACCCTCCTGTACCTATTAGCCATTTTACTTCATAGAGACGCCTGTCCTCTGCTTTCAGGGAGGGTATGGGAGGTCCCACCTGATTTGGCTTTCGGAAGAGAGCATTGAAGTAAGTTTGTTTCTCTCCAGGATGATGGAAAACTGCCAAATTATTATGTTGCCCCAGGAGGTTTACGTTTGATAATCTTGCTAAGTCCACATAAATATTTTGGAAACATAATTAATTTCTCACTATGAAATGTGACCAATGTGATACAGCCATTTGTTGTCCTTACGAAGTGACATGAGGCAATTAGCAACTGCTGCAGGCATCAACAGAGTCATTACCAGTGTTTTAAATGGAAAAGGGAAGGTAAAACATTTCCTAGTGTCACTGAAAACAAAACTTGAATACTGAACTTGTAGCTACCTAATATTTTAGTCCTAAAATGGAGGAGTAAACAAAGAAATAACATAATTCAGTTTTATTAGGCACTTTATATTTTAAAAAATGTTAGACAGTTTTTATCTAGCAGTTAAGGTTATTGTGGAGGACTAGCATGCATCAAGATTATGGGCTTTCTTTAAGGGAAGCAAAGATCTCTTGCTGACCCGCATTTCTCCCAAGAGCTTACAGCCACCTTGGGGGTCAGGTTCTCAGAGTCCCAGACAGATATAAATGAAGTCAGCACTAGTTGGGGGGGAAAAAAAAAAAAAAAAAATTCCTTTAGGGGTCTATCACCTAGATCTCTTCTGAAAACCTTAAATTCACTCCAGTGACAAAACTGAAACAAAATGGATAAAACTGTTGCTGTTTTTGTGCTCCTGTATTGTCATCTCTTAGCAAGACAAATACTAGCAGCCTTTGCCATCTCCTTTAACACAGCATTTAAATGCCAGTCAATTTCCTACAAATATTCTTTGTTTGCCAAGAAGAAGGGAAGTCTTCAGCCACTCAATGTCCATAGCCTCTAACTTTGGCTCTGAAAAGAAGCAACACTTTGGCTTTTTACTATTCTACATTCTTGCCAGACAGGTATGTTTTTCTCTATTAAAAAAAAAAAAAACACCACCAAACAACCCAGGATGGTCTTGCTTCTTCAGTCATGAAGCAACCATGTTGCAATTTCCAAATGCAGGTAAAGACGTATTATCATGTAACTGTAATGATGATTTAAAAAAAAAATCTACAAAATTGTTATAAGTGAAACTTCTAATTGATAATTTTGATAATCATGCTTCCCAAACTTTTACTACAGCAATGGCAACTTATGCAGAGAAGTAATATTCTCTACTTATGTAGAAAAGTAATATGAGCAAAGCATTATACACATGCAGTTTCTTCAAAAATCCAGTCTCTCTTTCTACTCCAGATCTCCTGTTTTCTCTCTTCTGTTTCAAGGCTGATAAAGAGAAAAAACTTTATCTCTTCACTTCCCCTCCTGGTTCACACATTGCCACATCGCCTGGCTCTTCTTGTTGTTTGCTTGCTTTCTTCCTTGCTCTCCTGGCTATAGTCTCTGAAAGTAGCTGGTATTTCCTCTCCTGCCACTGTTATGTAGGGCCAGCTGCTAATGGCTACAGATACACTGCTTGCTTCCAACTGGTTTTGCAGCCCTCCAGGCTATCCTTTGGAATGAGAAGCCCAGTCTCTGTCAAAACCACCAGAAACTGGGGAAGCTTTTTTGCAGGCTGCCAACAACTATTTCATGGACCTGCTTGACATGATGGCGATGCCCTCTGACACTCAGCTCATGGAGTGAGTGGTAATGCCCATGTCCCCCTTCCCCCACACGTCTCCAGAGGAGGGTAGGGGGAGGAAAGCACTCGGGTTACCTTCATTTCAGCTTTGTATTTGTTTTGCTATTTCGGTGTCTGACCCAACTTTTATAGAGTGCTTCTGTGGGAGCTGTTCAGGTCTTTTCTGTGGTCGGTGGAGCATTGCCCACAATTATAAACAACTATACGTGTCCATTTAGTCTCTCCAGGTTGGATGTTTTGCTGTGATGGAGCAGGGATGCTGTTGGCTTGTTTATTGTGTGTTTGCTGGGCATTGTTTTCTGATCTGACCTTACAAGTGTGTTTAGCCTTGTCTTATACAGCAATGCTGGCTCTAGAATAGTATTTGAGCATGTGGAAAAAACTCCTCTCTCAGTAATAATGTTCACCTGATATGTAATATGAAGATATGGAAGTGTTCAAGGCCAGGCTGGATGGGGTTTTGAGCAGCCTGGTCTAGTGGGAGGTGTCCCTGCCCATGGCAGGGGGTTTGGAACTAGGTGATCTTTAAGGTCCCTTCCAACCTAAACCATTCTATGATATGATACAGAATAATCACAGCATGTTTAGGTAGGGTACTTGGTTTATATGTTGTAGTACACAGGAACAGTTGGCTAACTACCACTGAACAAACATGAGCTAGGCTTCAAAATGTTTTAAGTAAGCCATTCGAAAGGAGTTTGGGGTGTTACTGCTAGCCTTTGTAGGTACTGTGGCCACTGGGCAGCCTGCTCAGGGCTGAGACAGTCAGAAAGAAGCTCTCTGCCGACCATTAAATATTTATGGGGTGTTAAGTAGACCGGGCTGCACTAGCATAGCTCTCCCCAACTTCAGGAGAGCTCAGACCAGGCTGTGGCTAAGTGCAGCCTCCATAAGATCACCCTGCTGGCTTCAAGGTGGTGTTGAGATCACAGGAAGGAGTGGTGATGTAAGGAGTCTGGTAGCACCCTTATTCCCTTTTCTAATTCCTTTAGAAGACAGGATCCCCTTTTTTTGTTTTGTTTTTACTTCCTTTAGAGCTTAGAATGTTAGACGACATCCTCATGTTTCTTGTTCTTCCTTTTCTTTCCCTCTTCCCATCAGTGAGGTGCAGGTGGCCTGCAGGTGATTTGATTTGGGCTTAAAGAGTTCAAAGGATCGACAATGAAGGGAAGACACCTTCCTGCCTGAGATTACATAGCCTCTTGCTCTGCCTGCTCCCATTTTTAGGCTGCCCTTGTCTGCCCACCTGATCTATTCAAACAGCTAAATAAAGCTTTGAAAGCCTTCTACAGGTACTTTAAAGCCCCATGTGTTTAAAAACTATGTACTTATGAGGATTGCTTTACATTTAAAAATGCCAGCCCACCTTGAAGGAAATTGATTTGGAGCATGAAGCATCTGTTGTATCTTCTGAGATAACTGAAATATATTCAGGGAGTTGGGGGACTTCTGCATCATAGTTGTGTTTGGGGACAAAAGCTTAGGATGAATGTGTGGTGTTTTGTTGAAGGCAGATACGTTAGTAGTCATAATGATAAAGCAGAGACGACTGCCTGTGTAATACATTTGATACAGCTAGACAGGACAGAATCAAGGCTTGCAGTAATACAGCATGCTGGTATGTTATCCTGGGAGATAACAATGGGAAAAGCAGTTCTTCCCTGGTCCAGTTCCCTTGTGAGTAACACAAGTTAGACATCTTAAGGGAGCTAGTTACTTCTCCTGTTTTATCTGGAATTGTACCATGCCACCATGGTGCAGCTGATGGATGGTAAAAGAATGCGAGATGCCATGGTGGTGGTGTGTGAGTGCACACACACACACACACACACACAGAGTAAACTCACCTTTGTTCTTTTTTTTCCCCTGAATGTCCTTACAGCAATAGATACACTGTTGAACATAAAGCTATGGATGTGTAAACTTTACCCGTTCTTACTCAACGGAAGGGGTAGTTATGAACTGTTAATAAGGTTGAGAAAATTCAAACTTCTTAGAACTGACATAAAACTGTAAATAAGTGGTGTTGCCTTGTCATTTGAGCTCTGTTTTCTTCTTCATTTGTGCTATAGGCATTTAGGCAAGCTTTCCATTTTGCAATACACTAATATTTTCAAAACTTTTGTTTTAATTGAACATAAAGTCCAATACCAGTATTTCTAATTCTTCCTGTGTATTTTTAAATATTTTTAAATGGTGCACCCATTTTATATGCATGCACCCTTCGTTAATTAGAATGGTATTAATTCTGTTTTGTATCTTTTTCTGTTTCAGAGTTAACGCTGTATCACCACAGAGAGCAGCAATGGGAACATGCAGTTTTCTGTTGAAAAGTTCTCTCAAGAGCTCATGATTTTTTTCCATATCTCCTCTTAACATTTCTACTACTCCACAGACATGGCTCACCACGCAAGGCCTTCCAGATTAGTCAAAAAGGAAGAGTTAGGCAAAAGGAAAACTAACCAGGGCAAAAAGAAATCTAGCCAAGTGAGAAAGAAAACCACAAAGACTTCCACAAAAGCTGTTAGTTCTGGAAGAGGCAAAAAGCCAGTGCAAGAAAAAGACGTTAAGAAAAAACAGCAAGAAAAGAAACCAGTCATGAGCTCTTCAGGTAGACTTCTCAGGAGCAGTGTAACCAGAACCTTGTCTGGAGCATCTTGGGTGAGTTTGGAGAAAGCTGACAATATCCTCTTTCATAACCAGGATTCTTTCAACATCAATGGCTTTACAATGTCTCTCCGTAACCGATCATTCTCCCGTAGATTGTCCCAAACTCCAACAATTGCAAAACCCAGGAAAGCTGCAGCCCAAAAAAGGCTAGAAATAAAGGAAAAACAGGAACAAGAAGCCCTGGCAGTAGTAGAAGAAAAAAACATTGAAGCAGGCGAAAGA
This sequence comes from Stercorarius parasiticus, assembly GCA_013396915.1. Lineage (NCBI taxonomy): Eukaryota > Metazoa > Chordata > Aves > Charadriiformes > Stercorariidae > Stercorarius > Stercorarius parasiticus. The sequence goes on along the minus strand of VWZL01002834.1, from coordinate 189,301 downwards.
GTTTTGAAACAAGATTTAGCACAAAATGAGTTAGCTCCTCTGCCTGTCGAAGATACTCCTTGTAGTGTAGGTGAAGAGCCTGCTACCACATGTGCCAGTCAAGAAAAAGAGGTAGAAATACCTGCAACAAATTACTCCATTCCAAGCAGCCAGGTAACTGATGGTGATACAGAAGTGTCAGAGGTAAAAGGTAAGCAAGAAGACCTGCCCTGTGAGCAGACACCCAGCGACCTCGGTACGGGTAGTTCAGCTGAAACATTCGTTGAAGATGCTGCGCTTGTGCTTCCATCTTCTCCTGACTCTGTAATCACCTCTGAATCAAACTCGAAGGTGTGTGCAGAGACTCCCTTCGATCTGGTGCCTAACAGTAAAGAACCTGACTCCAGTTCTGTCGATACCTCAGACCTCAGTTCAGCAGTACTGTTAGAAGAGTCAGTCCCACTTGCCAAATCCCCCATCGAGGCAGAGTCGGACCTGGTGCTACACAGTGAAGAACAAGGCTCGAATTCTGCACCTATAGTTACCTCTGAATTTAACTCACAAGAACATTTATTAGAAGATGCAAGCTCACTTGCTGAGTCCTGCTTGAAGGCAGACTGGGATTTAGAGTCTGAGAATAAAGACGTAGGTTCAAATTCCGGCACTGTAGCTGCCACTGAATCAAATTCACTTTTACATTTTGAAGGTGCCAGCTCACTTGCAGAATCCCACATGAAACTGGTTGTGGATTTTGTACCCGTTCACAAAGAACTTGACTCAAATTTGGATTTGAGCTGTACAAGAGAGAATTCAGAATCTGACTCGAAAAACATATTTACAGTATGTGAACCAGTTTCCAATACCTCTTTAAACAATATTGAAGTGGAGGACATTGAACAGCTTGTTAAATGTATTGATGCAGAGACATTAATTTTGAATTCAGGTTATGTCCCCACTTTATCTCCAGATTTAGAAAAAAGCCCAGTTGATAAAATCTCTGGTGAAAGGTCTGGACAATTCTCTGAAGGTTTTGTTTCAGAGTTGCCTTCAAGCACGGAAATCTCTGCTCTTGCCTCAGAAAAAGCCATAAATGCAGATTTGCCAGCTGACTCAAGACTGCAGCATAATGATTATTCATCACAGCTGGGAAGTGTCGGAGTAAGCTTGAATTTGGTTCAGGGCAACGTGAGCGGCAGCGCTGAAGCAGTTGAGGCCTTGGGGCCATCCTCTCTTAAAAATCCAGCTGGTGATTACCCTGTTCCATATTCATCTCTGCTGCCTATGCTAGAGAAAAAGAAACGAAGACGTTGTGGAGTCTGTGAGCCCTGTCTGCGGAAGACAAATTGTGAAGAATGCAGCTGTTGCAGGAAGCGCAAAACTAGTCACCGGATATGTAAAAAGAGAAAATGTGAAGAACTAAAAAAGCCACCGCCGCCAGTCACGCTACCGTTTGAGGTAAGCCAAAGAAGTTGCAAAATAAGTCACTCTTTTGAGGCTTGAGGTACATTTTAAGATTCTGCAAAGGGAAATGCTGGTCACTCTATGCTTTAGAGAGCTTTAGGGTTACTGTTGGAGCTAACAGGTTGTACAGTAACTTTCTCTTGTCATCTATAGAGGTGTAGATTAAAGTGAGATGGAGCTATTCTTGTTCCTGCTGTGTAAATGCATAAAATCAGAGGTAAGTATGGCTTTAGCTCTGTGTTCCAGGTATTGGATGACACAGTGAATTAATTGAGGGCAGGAAGAGATGAGAAAGATTTAAGTGCAAAATGTGGGGAGGGGGGAGAATGAGGGTAGTCTTAGGAGACTGTGAATTGTTAGGGAGGGTGTCTGTATTTCAAAATACTTAAGGTTGAAAAGCAAAGGAAGGCAGGCTGTTTGCTCTTTAATTCAGTTAAAGTAATTTGGTTGTGATGACAGATTTGGTGGAAATAAATTTATAAACTTCAGGACCAAATTGTAGCGGCATTTTCCCCTTTCACATCTCTCTGCCTTTCTAATTGTCTGTTCTTCTGTTTCTCTCATTTCACCACTTCTGCCTGTCTCCCTTTGTCTTTTACCACATCCCTCATACATAGTTTCTTTTTCTGTGTTTCTTACTCATTTTTCTGATCCATCAGCCTTTTATAACCAGGTCATTACTTTTGGAACAAAGAGGAGGGGAAAAGACAGTCTGTATGCCCCTGTGATAACAGCACTGACCTTCTGAGAGATTTCAGTTCAAGATCAGGCTTTAAATCAGGTAAGTAGGGAGTTGAACGTAGATTTCCCACATCCCAGCTGAATTCCCTGACCTCTGAGCTGCAGAGTTAGCCTCTGCGCTGCCACGTCCCACTGGAAGCGTTCTGCTTCATATGATCCAATGGTACCTGAGCCACGGAGGGGGAGATGCTGTCTTGGGAGTTAAGTCACTGGGACATTTGCCTTGGGATGTGGGAAACTCAGGTTCAAGTCTCTGCACCAGCGTGTACTCCTGAGTGGAGCAGTTCAAGCTGGGGAGAATGCACCTGCAAACCCGTTCTTGATAGCAGTTTCATTAAAACGGCATGTTCTTACAGCAGGTAGAAATTCCCATCAGCTGCGGAGATCTCAGGAGACCTCCTGTTTTCACCACTCTCTGTCCTGTGCTTACCAGGGTTTGCAGAGAAGTCTGTTCTGTTTTTAAGGTAGGCAAGTAGAAATAAAAGTCCCGTAGCAGTGATACATATGATATATTCCCCTTTGTGGGGGAAGTGTATTTTAAATTATAATGTTTAGGAAAGTAGGTTTAAACAGCTTGGCTCAGGGTTCATTCAAAAATCTCTTTGTGTCTTAACTGTGTCCTAAGTACTCTTTAAAAAAAAAAAGTGAGGCATGGGACAGCTATAATGTAACTTAAGTTATATACTAAAACAATAAAGGTTATGGAAGACTGGTCCTGACTTTTTGCAGCTAAAGAGTAGCGACATTACGTCCTTTTGTGTATTTAGCCAGTGGGGATTGAAGAAGCTCATGGGAGAGAATTGGCGGAGTTGAGGTAGGAAGTGATCTAAAAGCCATGTTTTAAAAAGGGTTTTGGCAGGGTTGGTGAAAGGAAGCACTTCAGTTTTTCTGTCAACCTTTGTTTTCCAGGCTAAGCATACTTCTTTTCTTGTTGCTCAGGCTGACCTTCTCCTTGCAGATTAGCTTTGCCCCTTCACCTTTGTCCTCTCTGGGCGCTCCTTTTGCTTTCTTTATGAGAGATTCCTTGTTTTGAATCTTTTCTTTGGCAGCTTTTTTATGGTGTGCTTTTATTTTATTAAAATGGTCACATTTTGTACAATGCATTTAGAGCTGTGACAGAGGCCTCCTTCATTTCTCGTTAAATTTTGTATGAAGTTTCGGAGTACTGCATGGAGGAAATGAAGTATTCCTGACATTTAAGAACATGTCAGGTATTTTCTTATAAAATTGTATTTGAATGAAGCCTGGTGCCTTTTCAGATCTTCCTAGAAGAAAACCTTGCCTCGCTTGTAATCTCTAGAAACCACGTTCTAAGAAAATGAAAGAGGAAAGTTTTTTTTTCTACGATGTAGATATGTTAGGAGAGCTCATTAAAGATGTTGAGGTACAGGGGGAGGTTTTGGGGGATGGGAAACACTGTATCACTCTGTTCAGCAGCTGTCCTTTAGATAACGTTGTATGTAGCACTCCAGAAGGGAATCCCTTTGTGTTTTCCCAAACTGGTAGGACTGGGTCTGCAGCAGCTGGGACTTCTATGACAGTGATGTGTTTTAAACAGAGGGCAGGTGGGAAAAACCCAAAACTGTAGGTCTCTGTCCATGGTATAGAAAGTGAACACAATAATTAAGAGGAATGAGGTTGGCTTCAGTGCATTCCTTGTTCGGACGAGTCATGCATCTCTCATGTTGGTGGAATGTGAGCATTTTTTGGAGGTGATTCACTGGGAGGAGAGTGTAAGGGATAGACATGCTCTGCGTGAGCATCGTTTAAACATTGATGTTTTGCCTTAAAGGGAATTATCCCTTCTCATTCTAACTAAAGTCGCAATGAAATCAATGAGAGCTCTGGACATTAGATGCCTGTAGGGTAGCTGGTGCAGGGGTTGTCAGTCCATGCATACTGCTTAAAAAAAAAAAAAAAAGTGTCGGTTTTCCGTAAGAACTTAATGTGGATTTACTCCCAGTTACAGGGAGTAAGGCCTGGCTGGTAGAAGCCATGAATGCAGACTGAAGTGCATATTCCAACACACATGCCCATGTGTGCACAAGCATTCAACGCTTGGAGAGTATCGGTTGCGTATTTTGAACTGGTATTATGTTACTGTTATTTTCATTAATTCACACAGAATCCAGATAAAGATTTGAAAACTACATTGGACTTGAAAAATATCACTTAAAAATAACATCCTCATAAACCTTCAGTGATACTTTACCTTGCTGAATGTAATGGGTTTTGCAGGGACGTGACATCATGAAAGCCTGGATAAAGTGGTGTGTGCTCTAGTTCCCAGCCCCTCTGCGTAGCAATATCATTATATGTAATGACCCTCTTCCTGAGGGATTCACACTGTGGCTGCTTGTTCAGGAGCCAGTAAAGAGAAAATTCTAAAATATATACGTGGGAAAAACATCTTTTACGTACTGAAGTTTTTGAAAGAGCAGCCTAGTAAATAAAAAAATGTAAGCAAGCTTTGAAAAGAAGAGGAAAAAGGCTTTATTTTGGGTTACTGTCCCTCTCAGAATGAATAATGTGGGAACGCTTCACAGTGAAAAGAGGGTTTGACAAGTTTACATAGACGAGTGTGTGATGCTTCCACATTTTTGTCTTGTCTTTCCAAGACTGATGTTTTCTGAAGTGGTATAGCAGTTACTGAAGGCTATTTTACAGCTATTTTCTACCAAAAGCATATTTCATTTCCAGAAGCGGTCTGCTTTGCTGCTGTTGCATCGTCACACATGTCAAGGCTGTCTGGACGCGTTGCAATGTGGGGCAAGGATTTCGTAGGCTCCAAAATCAGAAGGTAGATAGGGAAGGTGGTCCATCATTTCTGTTATTTTCTCCTTGGAAAAAGGATTCCTGTTTTGCGCAGGTGGACATCGCAGGTGTAGCAGCACACGCTCAAGATGAAAATGCTTGTTTGCAGTCCTCGATTGAGCTGATTGTGGTGCACGGGAGATGCTTTCAGTCCAAGAGGGTTCCCTGGCCGTTTCAAGATCCCCAGCCTGGGCTGAAAGCATGTGCTGGGGAGAGCTTTAATTTGTGTTAGGTAACGGACCATGTTAGATATAGTGCGACCTGGAGTCAACAAACTGAAAAAAAAAAATAAATCAGGACACTGAGTGTAAGTTCACCTGGTTGACGAAAGGTGTTATGAGACAATTTATTTAATAGCTGTAATCTGAGCAACACGGAAATATTAAATAACAAAGAGGGCCTGCTTGCTTGTGGGTTTTTAACATGCTGCCGAAATCCCAGACATATTTAAAAAGGATGCTGCAATTAGAGTTGGTTGGGAACTTTCCAGTAAGCCATTCCTTGAATGGAAAATGCTGATTTAACAGAAAGCTTTCACAGCTACTACCTGTCTCAATGCAACTATTTTTGGGGGGAGGTTTCTCAAGGTTACGAATGAAATTTCTGCTTAAAACTTAAAAAGGGGGGGAGAATTACTAGAGCAGCTTGATGATTAAGGCTTTTTGCTTGATGCAGACCAGGGGCTTGAACTTTGGTCTCCCACATCCCATCTGTCTCCTCTTGAATTTTTGAAAGGTTTGCGCTGCTTTTGGAATACAACCAAATGTCGAAATCTCAAAAAAAAAAAAAAAAAAAGGCAAAATGGAATTCTTGTTTTCTAGCCAGACCTAGTTATAATCAAGAAATTTAGACTTTGTGGTATTTATATTACAATAGACTCCAGAAATATTTAAGCCAGTTGAATTTTAAAATGGGCGCACATAAAAATGCTCCTCTTGAATGTGATACTTGCGAGTTTTGTAAGGGGATAGGGCATGGGCTGGAGGAGTTTGGTAATGTGTGGCAGAGCTGAGCAAAGCTGCGAACAGCCTGCTCTGGGGATGCAGGGCAGGGGCTTGGAGTAGTGCAGTTTACTTTTACTTTTTACACAGACACTTGCTCTGTGGGTCTGTAAAAATAGTTGCAACTCACGCTTCTTTGCCATTCTCTCTGATCCTAGGCGTGGACTATAATGCAGCCTAAATGACAGGGAAATGGGTTAGTTTGGGGTCTAGTTATTTTCAGAGGACGTGTTTAAAAAATTGCCTCTTCACCACTCCTTATTTCCTGCGCCAGTTCTTGCAGTTTTTACAGAGAAATTTTTATTTGAAGAGATCTCTCTTCCTTGTGTATGAGGACCCATCTTAAGAGGAGGGGAAACTGCCTGACTAACAAGGAAACCTGAAACTATGGCTTAAATGCTGTCCAGTGCATGCAACAACTTGGGGATTAAATCGGAATACTGGGTCTTAGGTTTCTAAGCAGACAAAATAAATATGGGGTTTTTTAATATTTTTTTTTTCTGGACTGTAAAGCATCTTAAGTAGCCAAAACTGAGAAGAAGAATCAAATCAGCGAGTGTATGTACCTCTCTTGTTTTTATTACGCTTAAAGGCCCTTGCAGACTTGTGGTATTTTAGGAAAACATTACAAATCCGTACTTTTGTTTTACCTGATCCTAAATCCTGTTTGATACAGTATTCTGGTGCAACAAATGAGGAGCTTAAATACAAGGTAGCATTAGAGAATGAGAATGGGCAACAGCTTTCTCTTGCGTCATTGATAATGCTGCAGGATGGGTTGTGCGTCCACACATTTGCACCAATGACTGGAGAGGAATTACACTTGTAATTTAGCAGTAGATAAAGAAAACGGTTTTAAATCTGCTTGAAAGGATGTTCTTGTAGGTTTTTCTTCTTGCATGTGTAGGTCCACAAATCCATGGCCAACTTTCTGGTTGAGATGCCAACCTGTGAGTGGTTCTGGTGGGTGGCTGGTTGTGCGTTAGATACCTCGTTAGCTGGCTGTGGTCCAGGCTTGGCCAGTGCCTGTGAGACAGAGCAGGGCTCGGCTGGGGAACTGGTGGTCTGTCCATGACCCCTCCATCCTTCTCCCATCCAGATGACGGAAAGATGATGGGGGGAAAATAGTTGCATTTCAGGATTATAGGGTGGCCTGTTTGTGTTAGGCGCTGTAGGATGGGATGGAGACGGGGCCCTTTGGGTGGCACATAGGTGGGCAAGGTCCTGGCCAGCCCACCGGGTGCTGGGCTCCCGTCCGGGGGGCCAGTGCCGGTAGCACCTCCACACCAAGGCAGGCGTGTGCACGGAGGCAGGTGTGCACGCGCGCCGGGCCCCGTGTCCTCGCCTGACCCCCGCATGCGGCAGCCACCGCCGCCCGGGTGGGTGCTGTCAACCCCCGCACCGCCACCTCCCCCGCGACCGCCGTGCGGCGGCTCCGCATCCGGCAGGCGCGGAGAGTCCGTTCCGCCTCTTGCGGGCGGCCGCGGCGCCCCCGCACAAGGAGACCCTTTGTTTGGGCAGGGCCGGGGCGCGCGCGCGCGCGCCCATCCGCGAGGGAGGGGGCGGGGGCGCACGAGGCTCGCGCCCGCCCGTCCGCGCCACCTCCGCCGGCGGGAGGAGGGCGGCGCTGCGGCAGGAAGCAAGATGGCCGCCCGGTGGGCGCCGCTGTGAGGAATGCGGGGCAGCAGCGAGGCCGGCTGCGGGGGGGCGGCCGGGCCTCTCCCCTCCGCCGTCTCCGGCGTCGCCGTCCGCGGGGGTGGTGGTGGTGGTGGCGGCGGCGGAGGGGCCGCGTAGAGGCTCCGCCGCCAGCCCGCCAAAGTGCCGCATGTAAAGCATTCCGGGTATTCTAAGAAATATTGCAGTTCGATAATAAAAAGCGGAGGGTGCCTTGCCTTTGTGACCGCAACTTATTCTGCGATTTGATGTTTTTTTAGGTTCTAACTGAAAACAAAAGACCTCAGAGGAGGAAGCAAAGAGTTTTAAAGGTAACCGGTGAACGCTTTAATATTTATCCCCTCCCATTTTAAGCAGCATTTTCTTGTCATACAGATTAGGAAACCAAAGGGTTAATTTCTGGGAAGCGGCGCTTTCCAGCTATTCAGGAGATTAGCTAATTTTTTAAAAGCACAGAACATGTTCTTTTTTTTTTTTTCCCCCTCTTTCTCTCCAGCATGTTGTATACATATTTGAATCTTTCTGCACAAGTCTGCGGACCAAAAAGTTTGTTTTCTGTTGTATTGAAGATTCACTTTAATTTCCTCTGTTCTTGGTTTCATACTTTCATAGGGAACAGTCAAATGTTGGTGGGGTTTTTGGTATACAGATTTTATGGCATCTTAAATTTCATGCAAGAAGTCAATGTTATAATGAAAACCAAATTAACAAAAGCAGAAATTTTATGTCTACGTTACTGTAGTTTTGATTTCCTTTTTTCTTTAAAGTTTAGAACATCTCAAGTGAAACTGAAAATTCTGTAAACTTACAACAACCTTCAGTTTCACGTGGTAACATGTTCCTTCGAGATTTTTAAGATGGCTATCTTTCATGGTAACAAAAGATTTGTGTTTCAAATGGAAATATTTTAGTTTTTATAACAAAATACAGACTTACTACACTCATGGCTAATGTTTTTTTTTAAAAAAAGTAAAAGGTAGCATGTTGGTATTGCATCTTTCAGTTAGTCTTTAGAATATTTTGAATAGAAATAAGTCATTAATTCTGTTGTTTCAAACTAACATGTTGGAGGATGGATGGTTCAAGTAAGATGGATGGTACACGTGAGATGAAGCTAAGGAAAGGGAGGAAAAAATATATGCCGTTAAACTTACTTTGTAGAACTGTTCTCTTATACCAGCTAAACATAGTATAAGGTAGTTTAGTGTTGTTTCATTGCATTAAAGTTTCAGAAGGTATTGTACATAGTGGATTTGATAAATGCTGAATGTCTGTAGTGTAACTTTATTTGAAAACATCTCAATTTCTTATCAGTTTTGTCTTCACTATTGCTTATTACAGAAACTTGCTTAAAGGAGTTATAATTTTTTCAGACAAAGCAAAGTTAAAAGTTTAATCAAGGAGCAAATAACCTTATTTGACTTGCAAGTATGTCCAGCGTCAAGGGTGTCTGTCTTTTCATGTGGGAGCAGTTGTGCAAACCACTGTGCTAACAGTAATTGTGATTGTACAAGCAAGTGCTTTTTTTTTCTTTCATTAAATCAATCCATTAAAATATTAGGATTTTTCATTAAGTTATGGATATGCTTTTAAATCCTCATTTTAATTACTGCTTCTCTTATAACGTAGCGCATAGTTTTGTTAAAACTTTATCATTTGTTCATTATATGTTTTGTGCAGTTAAGTTGATAGTAGCATGCAAAATGAGGACTGTTTGTAGATGAGTCGTTCAGTTTTGTAACGTGTAACTGGTATGACACCTGTCAAAGTGTAAAAAATTTTTTTTTTGTGATAGGCAGATATGTTGTATCAGACATCTGTTTACAGTAGGGATTCATAGTGGCTCTTTAGATTTTTCTCTTTAAGTTCATTTTACCACTGTTTCTGATTTGATGGCAGGGCAGGTTGCTATGTAATATGATGCTGTCATTCCTCTCCTTTCCAAAAAGCCTTCTGAAGAGGTTTTTTTTCCTTGGCTCTTAAATGGGAAGGCTTGTCTGGTTTTGTGTGTGCGTAATATCATATGTTAGTCATTGGACTTGTGTTTATTTCTGGTTTGACTTTTCCTTTGCTGAATTGATTCTGCAGTGTTTCCTCTTTGGGTTTTGGTACTGTTCTTTGCGTTTTCTAGTATTTGTCTTTGTTTTGTGGTGCTGAAGAGTTAATTCACTTGTGTGCACTAAGTAAGGCATGGTACCCCTGAAGGCACCTCATGAAACATCTAGGTTGGGGTTGGTGGGGTTTTCCTTTGTTTTTTGGAGGGGAAGGTTGGTCATCTTGAGTTAGGTTTCATCTCTCTGTCAGGTGCAGTAAACTTAGAAAAAGCTACATAATTTGCAGACTTCTTTCAAAGGGTGTTCTTAGAAATATGACGTTCTGGTATTACTCTCTCTAACCTGGCTTCTGTTATTGGTGGGACAGCCATGTAAGGTGGTATTGTCATATCTATTGAATTTAACTTTGACCTTTAATTTAATGATTGGTTGTGATTGAGGGCGTCTGATCATTGACACTTTCAAAATTTTAACAGAATATTTCCTTTCTATTTTTTCATTTGTATTTTGCTTCAAATAGTATTGTAAACTTTCTTAAAGAGGAGGATTTGTAGTAATACTATCTTCCAATAATACATGGAGCTAGTGTTTCTCTAATCCTCTTAACTTTTATAGATGCACATTTATTTACTTGGGGGGTGAGTGCTCTTTCTAATTGTGCTTCTTAGGACCAACATATTTACCAATTCTTCTGTACGGGGTGAAAATAAGCAATACTTTCTTGTTGAAAACACATGGGACGGATATAGACATTAAGATTAAAAGTGATTGGTGCTATTATACTGTACCTTTTGTTTAGTATTTGTCATTTTTCACACTTATGTTTTTAGTGCTCCTTTCTGGTTATTGTAGGAGGAGTCACTCAGGAAATTCTTCTGTGCCATAAATTCTGCATTAGGTTCTCCATGTTTATTTTGAAAGCACATCTGAAATATTCGTCACTTCTAGCAAGCAAATGCTCATTGAAGAAAGAGTCTTTGTGAGTTCATAGTAATGGATACTAAGGAAGGAATATAGTAATGGTTTTCCTTACCATTTATATTGTGCATTTTCCCTAGTTAAGCAGACAATTCTTTCATTTTATTCATGATAATGGAAAGTCTATATAGAAGGGATTCATACTTAAAAATTCATTCGCCTGCATTTCAAAAGGCATTATACACCCTGCTTCGCTTGTTATACTTTTCCTTGTAGCCACTTCGCAGTGTTCTCACTTGATTTGGGCAGTATAATGCACCTCTCCTTAACGGTGGGGAAACGCTTGCTGTCACGTGTGAGTTTATTAACACTGAGCTTAGCAGAACAGGACAGTTGAACATGGGATCATATTGTCAGGGAAATCTACGGTTATCAAGTACAGACAATGATGGCACCAGTAAGGAAACCTCCCACAGATCGAGATACAGCTGATGAAGAAGTAGAGTCCATTGTCTTTCTACTAGGTTCTGTGGAGCCAAAGCTACCACTTGGATGGCTGCAGATGTTTGCTGCATTGATGAAGATTAAAAAAAAAAAAAAAGAAAAAGGAAGAGACAGAATAATATATGCAGTGCTAAGTGAGTATTATAACTGCATGCACATTCTTTGTTCTCTGGCTGCTTCTGTTTGCGTGTTTATGCATAAACACTATAATGGTAATCCTGTGTGCCAGAAAAGTGCAAACGATGCCTGCTAAACTCTGTAAAATTCGTTCAGTTTAAGCCAAGCCTAAAGCCAGAGATGACTCAATATCTAGAACTTTTGGTTTGTTTATAAACATCATATTAGGAATGAGTAAAAGTTTCATTTCCATCAAAGCTGCAGATATATGCTTGAGCACTCTCTTAATTTTTCTCCTCCGCACATGCAAAGCATAGTTTTCCTTATCAAAAGCAACTTTAAAATATAAAGTTGGTTTGGCAGACCTGTTGTTGCTCTTTTTATGATGGAGTTTTAGTTTTTCTGCTTAAAGAAATCAAAAATACACTTTTTTTTTTTTCAAGCTCTTATATGTGTTAACAAGAGTTAAGGAAAATAACTGCTAATGTTCATGATAATGCTTTGAGCATGGATTGAACTGATTTTGGACATCTATTCTAAATTATGGTGTATGATTTTAGTGCAAAATGTCTGCCAGAGTATTTAGCTGGAAGAAATTCAATTTTATTACTTTTTTTTTTTTCCCCTTTAAAGTAAGATATGAGCAAGTCAATGGATGGAATTGCACTGCAGTGGAATTTTACAGAGGAAGAAGACAGAATGGTGTAATGCAAGTTGAAAAGGATGTTGTCCAGAAAATACTTATCTTATTCTTTGTGTTTTTTAAAGGGACATTGTCACCTTGGAACATATTCCTTCAGTAAATACTAATTAAAATTGCTTTGAGTACTGGTTGAAAGTGTCTGCCTATTTCTTACGTGCCTTTCTCTCCCCTTTTTTTGATACGGAGAGCTTACTTTTGGTATGTGAGGCCTACACAAATGAGTTAACTTTTTTTTAAAAAAATAAGATCAGTAACTTGGCTGTTAACTTAGTTTAAAAAAAATCTAGGCATCATTTTTTGGAAAAAATGTTCTTCTAATTTTGACCTTTTTCAAGATGGGTGGATGTCTGTCTAAATGGGATTAAATCTTTTTTGCTCTTGATAGGCTTATGCACCTCACTTGATGTGCACAGGCATGATTATGGTTGTAATTTAGTAGCGCGCTTCCACGTGCAGCCTTTCCAGCACTCATGTGAACATACGAAGCACTTCCATATTTTGTTCGTACAGTACTGCTAAGACTACTCATGTGTGCAGACATTTTTTGTCCAGAGTCCTAACAAAGAATGCCTTTGTAAATGGTCTGTAAATTATTAATCTTATTCTAGTAATTTTCTGATCCGTAATTTTTCCAGCCAGTTTCTGGGGATGTTGAAGCCTGTCCCTTGTGGTCTTTTTCCTGTGGTGCAGAGTGAGCTGGATGGGATGCAGAGATGCTCTCTGTCCCTTGTCCCACTGTTCCTGCAGAGCTCCCTTATTTGAGTGCTGCTCCCTCTCCTACCCATCCACCTTCTTCTCGGGACCCCTGCGCTGCTTGCCTAGCAGCGCTATCGTGCTATTCTTTGCCCCCACAACCCAACTCTCCAAAACGTTAGGGCTGAACCTAGTGATGACAGTAGTTTTGAAGGGGTTTTGCATGTTTTGAATCGCTATTTATTTGTAGATCTTGACTGTCACAGCATGTTTTAGCGCAGTGCTGTGTGTTCCACTTCAGTGGATTTAGAAGTGGAGCTTCTTAAAAAGGTAGAAAATATGTTTGTGATCAAAAATGTCATAAAATAATCAGTAAAAGTAACATAGCTTGTGGGAAGGAAGGAGAATGCATGTGTGTAGATGAAGGTCATATACATAGGTATATTGATATGTTGTTTAGGCATTCTCAATGAAATTTGGACTCAATGATCTCAAAGGTCCTTTCCAACCATGAAGATTCTAAGTTACAGCATTCTGAAACAAACACTGGTTTCCTGTTCCAGGTGTATAGTTTATTTGATATTATTTGTATTTACTACTGAATGACAAGCTTTCTTGAATACTTGCTCTTGCTGTATGTAAGGTTGGCATTGAAATAATTGAGATGTCTTTGCAAATTCCAGAAATCTGTTGTCAGTATTTCCTGCTTGTCCATACGTTTATAGATAGTAATATCTAGAAAATGCTTTGAAAATGGGCACTACTTGTTTAGAATTTCACACCATATTGCTAAGCAAGTTTGTTTACTGCTTTTAGTAACAAATGTGAGAGAAAACCAGTGAGAAGCCCCAAACTTACTTGAGCGGCACCAAATATCCACCTCTGTGGTTTTTTTTTTCTGCAGTGTTATAGTAAGGTTTTTTATATTTAGTGTTACTGAGTAGAGAGAGTTAATTTAGCAGATGCTACTGCAGCAAGCTTTCCCGTTGAAGTTAGTAGGAGCCTTGCCTATGTAGAGACCAAAAGATTGAATTCCTACTAAAACAAATTTGTAATTATAGGATCTCATTTGTGAGGTAAGAAGAATCCGTGCATTCTTATAAAGATGTTTTCTTTTTAAACATCAAATACATGAAACTTAACCAATATGAAGTAAAAAGAAAATAGGAATTGCATATAAGGAACTAACAACAATCACTTTTTATTAACTTATGTAAAATTAGGATATAGAATATATTTGCCCATCCTTATTGTCCTGACAGCTTTAATATTAAGCCTTTTGGAATATTAGGCTAACTTAAATTTGGCTTTTTCAAGGCTGACTTAAAATTGAGTGGTTTGTGTCATGACACTTGACTGTGAATTCTTTTCTCAATCAGTGTTTTGTTGGTGTTGTCTGTATTGTACTATAATTTAATTGGTGCTCTGTAGTAAAATTTGGCTCTACCTTTAATTTTCATGAAAATTAAGGTTTTGCTGAACTTGTGAATAAGAGGAAAAATTTCTTTGTATTTAAAAATGTAAAGTGTTTACTTTTGTGACAGCTGATCAGTGTCCAAATTCTGCAGTGCAAACACCACTGTTGTTGCAGTGCTGCTCCAGACCAATGTTGCTGTTATTCCAGTAAATGAGTTAAAGTTGGTACTCATGTAAAGAGAAAGTGGAAGTTACAGTGTAAATTCCATTTTGAGCTTTACTTAAAACCACAGGTGTGCTAGCTCTGGTAGAGACAGAAGAGAAACATCATTTGCCATTTTTTAGGCTGCTTTTCTCATGAGAATAAGCAAAATATAGATGCAAAATCTTGAATAGTGCTGCAGCCTTATAGCTTGGTGGCTTAAGTGATCAGAATGACTATTTTTCTTTCTTTTATCTGTATTACTTTTAGCTGTTCCACTGACATACCTGTCACTGACTTTTCTATTGCCAAAGACTATTAGTTACTCTTTTTTAGTCTCGTGGCTTTAAAACCAGGCTAGAATATACCCATATATAGATGTTTAAATTTGGAGAAGACTTCTGCATGGCTTGTTGCGATGTGTATTTGGGACCTGTGCTGGTATTTCAGAGTGAAGGGAAAACAGGAGGATACATGTGTGTGAGGGCTGTTTGGCATCGATAACTTATGGTGTTGTGTGTCCTTAGCAGATCTGCTCTGAGAGCAGCTACCAGCGTGTAGCAACTCATGAATAATAAACTTGGTTGTACAACAGATGGTTAGGCACTTAAAGTGGGTCCTAAATTAAGGAAATTAAGGAGTTGGCTATCATCCTGGTTAGATTATAGGAACTGGGAGGTTATGTTGTTACCTTAGCAGTTCAGATCTTTACTGAACTGAAACTGAAGGAAAATTATTAACTTGTATTAGTTGGGTTCACATATGGTAACACTGGACAAGATCATTGTGATCACTTGTTCTTGTCCTGAAACATTGTAAGACTGTATCGTGTTTTAAAAATATCTCAAAGAACTTGAATTGGAAAATTCCCATGGATGAAAAGTGCATCAAAACACCCAACAAGATTCTTTAAAAGATTCTTTACTGTTTCTCCATCCCGCTACAAAAATGTGCACCGTAGTTCCAGTCCAGACTTTTCTTGCCTTAACTTAAAGTCATTGAGTCTTGTTATACTTTTGTTGGCTAGAACAAGGAGCCTTCTGTTACCCGCTTTCTTTTCCACATAAATGCAGTTTGTGGCTTTTCAATTTTCTTTTTCTTTGGTAAATCGCAGAGAGTGAGTGGAGAGTGAACTTGAGGCTTTCACTTCAAGATGTTTCAATCCTTTGTCACTTTCGTGGTCCTCCAAGCCCTCTCCAGCATATCAATGTCTTGCTTGAATTGTGTATGCCAGAACTGGACGTTTTATTCCACTAGCAAGTGCAAAAGTGCCAAGTACGGGATAGAAAGTAACACGGCTTTTCCTAGTTATATTGTTGTTTATGCACCCAAGAATCTGACTAACCCTTTTGGCCATAAAGTTGCAATGGGAGTTTCTATAGTTACTGTGGAGTTGATTATTGACCATGTTAATGTCCTCCTTAAAGTCATTGCTTTCTAAGATGGAGACCTGCATTTTGTAAATGCAGTCCTGTGTTTTTGTTGCTAGATACACAGCTTCTTCACCTTTAGCTGCATTGAAGTGTGTGCTTGCAGCTGGCTTGCCAGTTAGTTTATGAAGCATCATGTCTGATCTTTTCATTATTTGCTGTTTTTCTATCAGTATTAATTTTGTTGTTCTTTCAGGTCATTGCTAAAGATGTTATATGTAGCTGTGATCTGTTCCCTGAAGGCCCTGTTATGAACACTGTGATGATTCTCCATTTACAGTTAAGGGCCAGGCAGTACTTTCTTAATGCTACAGTGATGGTTTCATAAATGAGTAGACCACAAGAGACGTTAGCAGGATGGATAAATTCAAAGACTGAATTTCTTTCATCTCTGCATTTGAGTTAAAGCACATTAGGGGAAGGTTGTAAAGGGAATACATATTGCTGTTGATTGTATTATTTGTCTTTTGTGGCTTAATTGAGTGCTTTATTTTCCAGAGCTGCCAGTGTCTCCGAGTGCTTGGTTTCAATGTTAAAGACAAATGATTGAGTAATTCAAAACACCAGCAAAAAAACCAAACCCAAACAAAACAAAAACCACCAAGCAAGATGCTTGTTTATGTTTGCTTGTGTGGCAGAAACAGTACTGTAATGTTTGTTTGTTTTTTCTCTCTTAACACAACCACTTCTTGGGTGCCTGGGTAGGAGAATGGGGTGTCCTTCACTGTGTACTCTTTCTTGCTCCCATTTGTAGCTTTCACAACCTAGAGCACAGGGTTGATGGAGACAATAATTTGCATTTGTGGCTGAGAGCGCCTATTTCCAAGTGGTAATCCAGTAAATACACTTCTCTGGGGTCACCGTTTCAAGCCTTTAGAGCCAGAATTAGCACCCTGTAGTTTTTGATTTCGTTAGTAAGTGCATCCTTTGGGGTCTGATACTGTAGATCTTCCTTGTAAGTGGTCTCACTGAAGTTGTTACACAAGGTGAGCAGGAGAACTTTTCTGGTGGGAAAGCTGCCTGCTGTATAGAGCATAGCAAAGAAGATGTAAACGTAAATAAGCTGGAGATGAAACTGAGTGGGAGAGACCTAAGCTGAAACTTGGAGAATGTTCTTTGCTGCTGTGGCTATGGATATGAAAAAAAATCACACCGTCAGCTAGAGCAGACTTTACAGCTGTTTTAAGATCCTGTGTGAAGTGGTACCTGCTGTGATACTCAAGGTGGTGGCTTTGGATGGATATGATACTCAGTGGTAGGGGAGCTAGGGGTGAAAGGAATCCCTCCAGGAAAGACTGGGTGTCCTGAGCAATCTCTGCTGCATGTCCCCACTCAGGTTGCTTTCTCCGTATTCAGAGAACCTCTTGTTCCCCTGAATTTCTGTATAAACCAGCCCCTCTCCTACAACTTGTCTACATAATTTTGCCAAGAGTAGAGGTTATTTACTTTTATGGCAGTGGCTTCTAAAATACAGAATTATTACCTGTCCTGTCCATCAGTGCCATCTGTGACCATTGTTCTCTTGAGGAACAAAACATCTTGTATATGCAGGCTGCCTTATATAAATATAGGGCCCCAGTCTGTTTCTCTGCACAAAGACCTATGGAAAATGTGCCTTACCTGAGCTGCTGTGGAAGCGCGGTATATTGTTTCATGTCCATGGTTGCTACGCAAGCGTGGTAGTAATTGCTTTATGCCTCTGGTGAGGTTCATGGGACTATGCCCCAGCTTGCAGCTTGGCCCTGCTCAGCTGCTCTGTCTCTGTGCTGGTAGCCTGCTCGGAACCCCTGTTCAGCCTTGGGCAGTGACTTACAGCACGTGGCTTTTGCCGGCGTTACAGTAGTCAAGTACTTTTTTTTTTTTTCTCGGAGAAGTGTGATCCTAAATAGCAGTTTATACTTAAATGTATTGTTGTAGCTGCATTTATTTTGGAATGCAAAAAACTGTGGCTACTTAGAAGGTGGCCTGTACCTTCCACAGCATCCCACATTATATTCATCTCTGTTTTAACCAGTGCAGAGCTTTCTATACAGCGTTCAACATAAGCAACTGTTTCTTCTCACCTGTGCTCTTCATCTCCCTATCCCTTGTCCTTTCTGTATCTTATTTCCGTACCCCTGTATGTTAGTCCTGTACAATGCAGGTCCTGGATTCCATGAATTTCTGCATGATCTGTGGAGCAGATGCCAGAGAGTAGGAATAAATTGCGTGGGAGTAAATTGCTCCTGGACAGCTCTGGTGCTTTCTTATCTCTTGGTGAAGCCGTGACATCTGAAAATCGGATCATGGCTAAAACACCCTGTTTGAATGTTAGATGAAGTATATTTGCATTTTTTTTCCAAACAGTTTTTCTGAAAGAAAACTTGTGTTGCGGTATTTGAGCTCTGAGGAGCTGCCAGCTCTGTGCCAATGTGGAAGGGCATGTGGGGCTGGCTGCGTGGCTGCAGACACTGCAGCACGATCCAAGCTTACCCACTGCACTGCAATGGAAAAGTGATGCAAAGTGCAAGTGCTACTCCTTTTATATTGATGAATGTTGTGACCTTGGAAGAACTGCCTTTCAGGTCTTCCTCGTTATTGGCACAAGCTAGGAGGTGCAAGGATTTTTTGATCTGTTGGGTGCTCTATTCTCATGAGGACCTGGGCAGAATCCTATAGGGAGGGCTGGTTAGTGGTACTTGGCATTGGTTATCGTGTAACTGTCACAACTTCCTCATAGAGCTGTTTTATCAGCACTTGATCTGGGCATCACCTGTTATTTCTGCTTTATGGGAGTAATTGTTTCTGGTTGTCTCCTTTAGTGTACAATATGTGTTGTTACCACCTATGGAGGTTTGAAACAAAAGACATAAATCTATGGCCTGCTCTCTGTTGTACAGAAGATGTGGAAATATCTTTAGGGTAGCTTTAGCATTGTATTTTGATTGTGAAATGGTGAATTCTTTGCATTACCTCAGGGGCATCTTGTGTTGAAAGAAAAGTTAATATTAAAGTCTGACCCTTTTTCAGAATGGTGAAATGATTTGCTGCAGCGGGTTTTTTCTATGTGTGCTTGAAGCTTCAGCTCCTGTAGTGAAGTTTTTGTGTGTGTGTATATATAGAGGAGTGTGTGTATATAAGAGTTAATGTTTGGTTGAAGTTTTAAGTAATACAGCAATGGCTACAGCAGACCGTACTCTGATTCCTGTCCTAATAGCACTAACTCCTTGCAGAGTCCAAGCTCGAGCGTGATTTGTTAGTGTTTTATGTCTCCAGATAGGGTAGTGCTCTCCTTAATGAGGAAGAGAGGAAATTACTTTTATTGATCTGGTTTATTCTTCAGCTTTTCATTACACTTGTGTAAAGGCTTTAGAAATCAATCAGATCGGACTTACATGCTCAACTTCCGTGAATTTTAAGACTGTTGCTTGGAATTGTTGTATCCTTGTCTGTAGTTTTCACTACAGTTTTTTGAGTCCTGATTCAGGACTTGAAGCTAGGTTGCTCCTAGGTTGGTCAGCTGCAAAAGGGTTTTGCTGAGCTATTACTTCTGGTCTGCCAGACTTACACTGAGGAGAAGAGTTAAATGAGCTCTGCCTCTGCTAGTGTGTCTGCATTTCTTTTTATGTTGGGAAACAATAACTTCACATATTAAACAGAAAAGGCCACTGGGAAGTCTGGTAAGAGAGGAAAGAAAAAGATATTTTGTAGGATTCACTGCAGTTCAGTAACAGAAGAGAAAAAGCAACATAGTGCTCAAAAGGAACAGAGTTTGATTTAAAAAAAAAAAACAACCTGATTTTATGATAATATTTATTCTTTGTGTGGAAAAATAAAAAGGAACCAAATCATGCCAATGATATGATTCATCTGGTTCTTTTTTTATTCTTCATTGCATGTGGGCAGCTTCCAGTAATGTCAGTGGAAGTTATGATGTATGAGGAATAATTTTATTTTAAAAGTAATCCCACTTCACTGCTGGGATCACTGGGGTCTTATGGGGACACAGCACTGCACCTGTGCACTACTAGCAGATTAAGGAATATGCTGAGTATTTTTGAGCACAGCAGTGCTTTTTGGTCAGATGAAAGTATTTTATTGAGGAACAATATAGTTGAGAGAAGTGTCATACCTCTCATTGCTCTCAATCTGCCAGACTTAGATTAATTTTTTTTAATGTAGTGACACCTTCTAAAAATGAAAGGAATACAAAAATGTTTGTTGTGTTGAAAATGTACAAATGCTGGGGAATTATTTTAATCTATTTGCTTCTATTTCCTCAGCCTCATAATTTTTAATAACAATTTTACATGCTTGGGACAACTTTTGGAGTGATAGAGATCTTGGATATACTTTTTTGAAGAAAAACTTGGCCATTTCGTATCCTAGTTCTTTCTGAAGTTAAATTAAGATAATTGAAATTTAACTTTTGCACAGGTACTGAATTGTGGGTTTTTACTTTTCCATGGTGGACCCTTGGAATACAGTTGCAGAGGCCTGCGTAATGCATTTACCCCTGCTAACAATAGGCCGTCTTAACTGCTTTTGTGGATCCCTTAGAAATTGCTCAGTGATCCCCTGGGTCTGTAGATCATTGATTGAAAATCGCCAGGATCCAGAGGAGTTCAGGCTCACAGACCTGTTAGTCACCATCTGTGTGTAATGAAAAAGCATTAAATAAGGTATCTTTCTCTCTTTATATGATTTCCATAGGTTTAACGTAGCTGCATACGTGCTGGACATGTTTTTTTACATAGCATTTCCATGAGAATTTATAATGACTCTGGTAATGTCTAGGGCATGCTATAGATTCCACGTTTTCTTTTTTATCAATCAGGAACCAGTTGTGAGGTGAACTCTGGGCTCTGGATGGAGCTGGGTCTGTATGCCTTGTTTTGCCTGCAGGTTTCTGGCAATTCCATCTTGATGCTTATGATTAATCATAAATCTATTTTGCATTTGTTCTTCTTAGTTATTTTCTCAGAGAAGTCCATGCATTTTAGTTGGTATGAACACAGAAGTATGTCTGATTCAGTGGAATGTCTTATATTAAACTGGGTGCTGTTTTCTGGGAACTGCTAAGATGTACTGTGCTGACGTATGGTTAATTAACCAGTTGTATTGCTTATATCTGATCCAAAAAGCAGTATTGGTTTTCTTGTTAAGTAGGGTTTAAGGCTACAGAATATTTAAATAATTCTTA
Organism: Stercorarius parasiticus; assembly: GCA_013396915.1. NCBI lineage: Eukaryota > Metazoa > Chordata > Aves > Charadriiformes > Stercorariidae > Stercorarius > Stercorarius parasiticus. The sequence continues at coordinate 168,412 of VWZL01002834.1, read as the reverse complement.
GATGTTACAATAAGATTAAGTACTACCACTGTCTATTGTGACTTAAAAATTAATTTTGAAAGAGAATTTAATATAAATAGAAATAAACTTTAATTAGCGTAATAAAATGGGATTCCTGCCTTTATTGCTGTTTCTGCCTGAGTTCTTTGCCTGAATTATTTTTTTTAAACTTAAATTGCACAACTCCTTACTTGATAGGCATAATACTATATTAAATGAGGTCTATATATGTACTCCTTTCAGGACACAGTATTCTGACTGTCTAGATTTTGACATTGCTTCAACCATATGAATTGTATAGTATCAGGGAAGATGAAGAGTATGTTTAACTAAATATTAGAGTTTACTAAAGTACTGATGATGATGGCTTACCTGAGGGGCTGTTCAGCAACCTGGAAGTTACCATCTAAATACAGAAGCTAAACACAGTGTTTAGAGGGTAATGTCCAGGTGAGCTCATGTTAATTGGCTTACTGTCCATTTCAGCTTAGGTTCTGTCATTTTTTTAAGGACTTGCAACTAAGCCTGAAACCAGCCATTCTTGCTAAAGTGACCAACCAAGTGTTGTATCAGTTTCTCGGTCTAGCAAAGTAGATACAATTATATCAAATTAGTACTAAACTTTCTGTGATAGAATCCCTTAGATTTCAGTCCTGCTTTGAACTCAAGGGAGATTTTCATCTGCTTAAGCTAATTCTTTAAAAATTGAATCCTTAGATCTGATTCTAAATGTTGAAGTCCTTTATCTGTGCATTCATTTCTTTAGTTTACCACCACATGCACACACTTTCTTCCTCTGCTCCCCCAACAGTGGAAAAAATAGCTGTAAATACGGATAGGGTCTTTAGGCTTAAGGGTTTTTTATGACTTCCTGGGTTTTTTTTTCAATGTGCCTGTGCTTAATTAGGATATTCCTTATATCTGTCAAAGTAGGGTTTAATTGCTGTAAATCTTATGCTTCTTATTTTTAATGTTTTTGAACAGATGTTACAACAACTTTCTTGTTATTATTTTATAGGCAAATTTAGAAAACAAACCAGTAAATGGCCGCAGACCAGAACTCATGGAATGCAGTATATGTGGTCATGGTGAAAAATACAGGGTGAAAACAAACCAAACAGTACCCATTGAAAATGTGCAGTCTAAGGAGAAAGAAAGAATGACAGGCTTAGAAGCAGAGAGGTGGGCACATAATGAGAAGCCATCTTTTGGTGTCCATGTCAACGGAGATATCCATGGAACTGTGACAGGCAACGAACACTTGAAAAATGCTGAAGATGGTGAAAGAGCAGTCTCTCCCAGTCAGTTAGCTGAGCCAAAAAAATCATTTGCACAGACCATCAAAAATGGCATAAAACCCCTACATTATTCACCACCGGAAGCAGTTGCTTCATTGAAAAAAGTATCCATAGAGGAAAGGGCAGATTCGACAAGCAACTCCCACATGCAATGGACGAAGGGTACCAATCTAAATAACATAGTAAACACTCTGACAACTGGTGTTGGCTGCATTCACCCAGAAAAACATGGAAGTGTTGTAATGAAGGAGGAAAACTGCACTTGCAGCATCTTTCAGGATTCTGATGAGGCAGTTTTGCAAACGGGTTCCATTTCGCATCTTCAGGAAAGCTTGTGTGTTCCTCCACTGCCTGGGGAGGAACTGCGTGTAGGGAAGGATGGCTTTAAAGTACCTAACGTGGAGACACAGCATGAGGATTCTTCACTCCAGACGACTTTCTTGTCCCTGATTAAAAACAGAAATTTAACTGTGGAGCAGGTTGTAGCTATTGAAGCTTTAACACAGTTATCCGAAGCCCCCTTAGAAACTTCACCAGCTAAAACTGAAAGTACTGAATGTACAGAAGAAACAACTTCCAACTTGCTCCATAGTTATAAAAGGAATATTTCATCCTCCTTCACATCTTGTGCATTAAAAGAAATCAAAGACACTTACTTACAGAATGAGCAACAGCTCTTGGCTCACTGCGCTCACTCGCAGAAGCAGCTCCCTAATAAGGCAGTGTTATACAATGGCCAAAGTTCAATGTCTGAATTGCGTGATAAACCTGCCAATCTGGCTGGTGAGATGTATAAATTACAGTTTTCCTCAAGAGATACCAAAACTTTGTCTGACTTAACATCTAATGCAAAATCATTTTCAGGATATGCTACCAAGAAAAATTACGCTCATGATCCAGTCACCCTTGCACGGTATTGCAGTGCCTCACATAATGTCCAGCAAACAAGTAGTGACTTGGAAACTCTTGGCCAATTAGAGCAAAAGCCAACCTGTAATGATTTGAACTTGGAAGCTAGTTCTTTGGTTAGAGAAGGAGGAGTTCACAGCCAGGATGAAGAGGATGTAGCTACACAACTAACCCAACTTGCAGCGCTAATTGAATCAAACCAGACAAATCCAGAGCAGAAGAATGACATAAAGGCATCGCTGCTTAATCTAATATCACACGAGAGGCAGCCAAAATATAACCAAGATCTGTTGCAGAAAAAAGAATCTGTATTTTTTAGGCATAATTATAGTTCGTTACTGTTAAAGCAAAAACAACCAACAAATAAAAAAGGAAATACTGTACCATGGAAACCAAGACACAAAAAGAAGCCTCAAGAAGCACGCTATCAACAAAATAATCAAAACCAGCTAGAGCTGTTGTCATGCCAACATGGAGAGTTACAGGACATTTGGATATCATCAAAACTGCACAAGCTTGGTCAAACCATGCCACAGGACTCCAGAATAGCTCCATCTGAAAAGAAGTCTCCAAGAACAAAAGTACAGAGAGCACTGAATCAAAACACTTTAGCATCACAAGAAAAAAACAGATTATTTCTCCCTCAAACACAGATAAAATTCCATAGATGTTTACCTGAGGTACCGCAAGAGAAAACAAAAGACAGGCTGTTTGGCTGTGAAGTGGTGAATGAGCAAATCAAAACTGCAGGCTCTGGTGACCCGCTAGGCATTGATCCACTGAAAAATGAAGTTGTTGCACGTAACCAATACAGTGACCTGTCCTCCCACAATCCTCTGGCTGTTTCACAGTTGAAAACAGCATCTTTATTGAACAGACCAAGTGAAAACCTACAGATGTTTACAGAAAAAATTAATTCTCAGGTACAGCAAACAGCGAATGTCAGTCAGATGCATCCTTTGCCTCAAACGTTTAATCAGTCTCATCTGAGAGCTAACGAAATGCACAGTGAAGACAAAGCCTATATTCAGCAGGGTGCTGTTGAACAACAAGTAGAGCCGAAGTCACAGGTGCTGCCTGTTCCCTGTGGTGGGGCCCAGGTACCAGGTGCTGTTGAAGCTCTCAGGAACATGGAGTGTGCGGGCGAGGTGACCGTTCTGACATCCACCAGTTTGGGCACTGACCACCCACAGAGCACAGGTGACTCAGGGTGTTCTCCAGCAAAAAACACGCTCAGCAGTTTCCTTGAATCACCTATGAAGTTCCTTGACACCCCTACAAAAAATTTAATAGACACACCTACAAAAAAAGGACAATCTGAATTGCCAACTTGTGACTGTGTTGGTAAGTCTTTTTGCTAAACTTTTGCCTGTGCCTTTCAGATGGAGGTGTGTTCATGTTGCTTGAACTTAATGTAAGGAAGTGTACTTAACACTTACTTGGCTGTTGCAAAAGTATCGGATATATATCCTATATGTATATATATCTCTCCATATATATCACAGATCAGTATTTTACCATTAGGAAATGGGAGGAAATTACTTTTTCCCTTTCTGTAACTTTTGCCTGGTGTTCTTTGGGCCCGCAAAGCACAGCAGAATTGAGCATTTTTGGTAGTGCGACTGGCAGGTTTAAATTCTCTACTTAAATTCAAACCCAGTAGGAAAAGGAGTTTATTCTATTTGTTTTGTTCATTGCTGACTTGTGCTCTATGTCAATTTATCTGCAGTATGTCAGATTCTGATTTTTATGGTCTAGAACTAGTCTTTGCCTGAGACGGGCTGGGCAAAATTTTCCCAGTGTATTGTCATTGTTGCCTAAATGCTGTTAGATAAGTGCCAGGGCGTAGTTGCGGGCGGTCTTGTTCCTGTCACTGTTAGTCCTGATGACTGGTGTCAGTCTGCCTTGAAGAGTCCGTGTCAACGGCTGCAAGACGCCTCTCATCGCAGAGAGGAGAGGTACGGTGGAGCTCAGGTGAGAAGGCCACATACATAATCATTTGCATTGCAGGATGAGATGTCAGACCAAACTCAGGATTGAGGATTTTTCAAATACAGTTTGATTGATGGCATTAGGCGTGCTGTGTTTTCAGACTATCAAAGCACACAGATGGAAAAACGAGTCAGAGACTTAAAAACAAATTGTACACAGGCAGATTGTTTTAGTGTTCTGAATCAACAGAGTGCTAGTTAAGAGGCCTGGATTATGTTTTCTGTTATGTAGTATATGACTATCAGTTAATTTTTTTTTTCTGCAATTCCCTTTTGTCTAAAATGAATTAATAATGTTTTCCTGCCAACAAGGATATTGGGAAGCTTACTTAGTCAATACATACCAGCTCCTGTAATGAAAATTTGTAAAGAATGCAAAATATTACCATAATTATGATTACTTTATAACATAAAGAAAAAATACTAGCGGATTAATAGGAGGAAACAAGTATAAAAAATTTTGATGCCTCTGAGGAGAAAAATCTGTCATACTCTTTATTCATTACGTTTCAGGGACAAATTTTATGTATTTTAATTGAATTTGGAAGATGTTTCTGTAAATCTAAGCTTACTTGTAATGGTGTAAATAAATTTTGTACGTGCCAACTTAGTTTTCTCAACTTGCTTACAGAGCAAATTATAGAGAAAGATGAAGGCCCATATTACACACACCTTGGGACAGGACCAAGTGTTGCTGCTGTGAGAGAAATAATGGAGAACAGGTGAGGAAAATTTAGCATTTAATGCTCACAGTATATTTGACTGTCTAACCAGGAAAGAAGAAGAGCTATGAGAAAACAGGTGCTATGTTTAGCTTTGTTTTTCTAAACTTTTTGCAGTACTCATTTGTAAAGTGTTTTCCTGTTCAGATGTGCATGAGCTGAGCACTAGCATTTGAGTTCCAAATTCATGTGTCTTTCCTGAGCTCTTGCAATTTTAAGGTTGAATTTCAAGTGCGGTGTGCTCTTAGCTAGGTGCCAGTGAAGTGGAACGAACGGAAATAAGAAGCTGGCAAAATTAGGTTTTCTGGTGTCCTACGTGCGAAGAAGCTGTGGCAAAGTGAACAGAAAGGTCACAATAGTGACTAAGTGCACTAGGATTTACGTGCAGATAATATTTTCTTCCCCAAATGATGATTCCTTAGTGGCAGCAGCTTGTTATCAGAAGACAGATGACAAAAATCACTCTTGCAAAGAGGATTTTAAGTTTTTAAAAGTATTTTTTGGCATTATAAATATTTTGGTTTTCTTCTGCTCTCAGTAAAGTAAAAATAAATTTGTTATTCCTGTTTTATTGAAAATGTTTCCTGTTTTATAATGGTCTACAGCAATTTGTTTTACTCATGAACTTTTTTTTAATGCAGGTATGGAGCAAAAGGAAGCGCTGTAAGAATAGAGGTAGTGGTTTATACAGGAAAGGAAGGAAAAAGCTCTCAGGGGTGTCCAATTGCCAAGTGGGTAAGTTTTTATTTTACAGCAGTAAAATTGTTTTGTATGGCTTTTAAATATCAACCGATGTGTAATCCTTCAGTTTAAATATAATCTGGTCTTTAACAAAGATATGGTTCTTCATTTAATTGATCTACAAGTCTGCCTGAATGATGAAGTTTAGGAAAGCTAAAGTTTGTTTTTTTAATTATTTAAGATGTGGTGCTATATGTTATGCTGTGGTTTGAAAGAGTGTGAAAGAGAGGAGCTTAACAGAGCCAGCAGAGATGACCAAATCAGGGGTAAGAAGACCCTGACAGTGTCCAAAAGTTGGAGCATCTAATGAAATACGTTATTGGGAAGTGTGAAAGAGAGAAAAGAAGGGATGGTTACTTGGGAGAGTTGGAAAACTATCCAGAAACATTTTTTTAAAACCCTTCTCAGTTGTATGAACACCTGAAGAAAAGAGAGTGTGATGGACGAGGAAGTTCAGTCTCGTATGCCATGGAGTTCATTACTATTTTTGAGGAACTGAACTCAGTATTTGGAAATGAAAATGTTGTGGTGACAGTTTTCACCAAAGTTTTGTCTCACATTGCTTCATAGGAGCCAGGAAATGAGGTAACAGACACAAGCTCCAGGAGAGAGCTTGGAAAGAATTGATTGTCCTTAATCTTTGCTGAAACCACCGAGGGAGGTAAAAAGTAGACTGGAAATCTTGTAAACTGAGTTTTGGAAAATAATAAAAGAACTTGGTTGTTAAAAGAAAAAAATTTATTGCTGTATTTAAGAGTTTGAGGCTTGATTGAAAAAACAATGACGATAACTGTACAGTTGGTAGACTAGTGTTTGTAACTACATGACAAAAATAAGGCTATTACATATTGTATGTGAATGGTATTGCATGCTCAACATTTACTGCTTATATTTGGAACAGTCAGAATGTGTTTTTCATACTAAATATATAAACTATTTTTCAGAAAGGAATCCCATGTGTGCATGTTGCTTCAGATAATATTTAATAACAAATAAACATCCAAGAAAAAAAGATGGTAAAACTAATTTCATAAACAACAGACACAAAAAGAATGGAATGGTTTTTCTCAGTGTTTCAACTAAATAAAACACTCAGTTTTAACAGAGGACAGGAGTGAAAAATCTTACCTTAAAAAGAGCTGTGAGCAGTTGAAAGGAAGAAGGCATTTAAAACTAACTCTTAACCTTGATTTTTCTGTTGCCAGTATCAACATACTGTCTTTTATGTAAAACAGAAATGATAGATTTTGTTATATATCTGCATGGCTGTAGGTGTCCAACATGTGTTTACAATATGACAGTCAGAAAGCACTCGGATACAGACAGAAAAGGCCGTTTTAAGGTATGGGGACCTGCTCTCCAGTTAGTTAGATTTTTCACATTATCTGCATGTAAAGTGTTTGCAAGAGTAAGCTTTAATGTTCATTTAACTTAAGTTCTAATCTTGTTTTATGCACCAGTGACGTTTTTTGTGTGCAAGTTCAGATGTAGAGAGGATGAATGCTTTTCGAAGTCTGCTAACTCTTACTGTGTGACTGTTCAGTGCAAGAGAGGGAAGGAAATCACTGAAATCTCCTCTGTAAAACTGTTTTCATCTTGTATAAAATCCACACTTTGGGGTTGGTGTTCTTAATGTGTTGCATTAACTTTTCATTGGCAATGCTAGTTCTAATCCTTACAACGGGGCATATTTGGTTTTTGGCTATGACCAAAGAAACATAATTGTGAAATTTGTTTGAAAGCATATGGAAAAAGTTTGCTGTGCTCTCTGATAATTGCAGTCACGAGGTTCTGTCAGCTACACAGAGACTTTCACTTACTCCTTTACGGTGTATATTGGGAGAGGCTCGTTTCTGCTTTGCAGATGGACAAACTGTTGCCCTTAGGGCTCCTGAGAGGCTTGCTGGTGAGAGCACCACGATGGAGCTCTGCTGAAGCAAATATGATAAAAAAAAAATATGAATGTGTCTGTTGATCATATTGAACTATTTTTTTCCCAATTTTCCCTATTTCCATTAGGTAACTGTGTCTTGTTGGTTCATTAGAAACATTTTAAGATTAAAGGAGGCTTTCTAAAATACCTGTGTCCATACGTTCTTCTGCATTTCATAATACTGATTCCCTCGTAAATTGTTTTTGCTTAAATGGCTCCAAACATGTGCCTGGTGTGTTAAACATTTACGGGGACAGACTCCTTTCCCCAAAAGGAACTGATATTTTCTTAGATTTCGGGCTACCATAAACCTGCAGAATCTTTTCTCTTTTAGTCTTCTTTTGAGAAGAAATAAACATCTGTCTCTTCTGTATTTTTTGATGTATTATATTTTAGGGTGATACTTTGTCCCTCTGGATTTGGACAAGAATGCTCCTATTAGTTGAACCTAAATATTATCAGTAAATTCTACTGAGGGTTTGAACCCTTTGATAGTTATATGTGTAACCATTAGGTCGACACCCACACGAGCCAAGCTGTGTGCAGCGAAGATGAGCTTGCCATTGTTTTCACTACATGCAGCGGCAGGGAGGCTGCTTGACCTCTGATTTTTTTGTATCAGAAATTGTATTGTCTCATTTTTATGTCAAAATAGAATTAATTGGGTTTTGCCAGAGATTTCAAACATGTGGGTATCTGTGTAGGTGATAACTGTGTGACTAGAAAATAACTTACCATCCTGTGACGCGTGCTGGGGTAAATGTACTCTTCTTTCTTTTCTCTTTGGATTTCTTTTGCTTTTTTGCTTTGTCCAAGTTCATCATACTTCTTCATAAGTTAGGAAAAAACCCCACATTTGAAATACTGAAATTGCTGGTCTGTTAGTCTTAGTAGCCCATTCATATACTAAAAAGTTTCACGTTACTGTGCATCCCCTATAACCAGCCAGTGATAAGTGATTTGACTCATATTGGTCCTATTGTTTTATCAGTGCTTTAGCTGATAACGGATGTGTTGTGTGGTTGGGTTTTTTTCTGCTCTCAATATGTCTGATGGTAAATTACAATTACCTCAGTTTATGTGAAATGGTTTATGAATTTGTTAGTTCATGAGTAACTCCCTTTAGGCATCATCCTCCTGCACTGCAGTCAAAGATACACGTCCCTGACCTCAGAGGAGGGCAGCTTTGGGTCATAATGTTTTCTGGATTAAACCCATTTCCTATGGGTTCCTTCTGGTTTCAGTGGACATTGGATCAACTAAGCTATCATTGCTGTCTCTTTTCTTTATTCAGAGTAGCAATGTAATTTTTAAGGCTCCAGCTCTAAATAAAGACAGAACATAAGAAGCAATAAAAACGGCCAGGGCAGGGCAGCGGTGATTCTTGCTGATGTCCAGCCTCCAGCGCTGACCAATAGCAGAAAGGTGTAAGAGCAGGAGCTGCCTCCCAGAAGACTCACTTAGTTTCTAGTAATTCATAGCTCTAGTTCCCTGAGCTGGAGGCAGCGTCTTTGTGTTCAGTTGCCTTTCATATATGTTGTCATCTTTATTTCTCCTTTTCCTTCCTGTTCTCTTATGGTAGGAGTTAAAATGGTGGCATAATGTTTTCAGCCTTGTGCTCTATTCCCAGTAATTCCTAGCAGTTGTTTTTGCTTTTTTTCTCCATTACAGAGCAGTGATTTGGCATTTTCGTAGCGCTTTCTATCATTATGCCAGATCCTCATTCCTGCATGGTAATGGCCAACTCAGAGTCCGTCTCTATCTAAAAATAGAATTGTTTTCACCATGTGTGTCAAATATGCACATCTACAGTGAATTTTGTCTGCCATTTTACTGCCCGCTCAGCAGTATGAACTACTTCTTCGTTTGTTTGCAGATTGTGCTTGTCTTCACTACTCTGAATTGCTTAGTGTCATCAACAAATGTTGTCATCCTTTTATTTACCGTTAACAAACATGCTGAAGAGCACAGGCTTGAGCAGAGTTCTACAGAGCTCCCATTGGAGACATACCAGCCTTTGTTTCGTGTCTTTTCACCAATTATTCATATGTGGTCTTTTGATTTGTCCCAAGACACATTGGGGGTTTTTTAGGAGCCTTTAGGAGGGGACCTTACTGAATGGCTTTTGGAAATCTAGGAAGGCTTGCAGTATGACTGAGCTGTGACTTCAGGAAAAGTTTATTTTACTTTTTCCTGTGCACACTTTTCCTGTGTGATCACTGCTGTGTCCCCCACAGACACTATGCAATGGCGATCACTGAATCAACATCTTTCTTCCAGGGTCTTTTTACAGAGTGGTATCCTCTTGCTAATCTTCAAGCCCTCTGGTACTAATGTACTCTAAATCAAGACAATGCACATCACATTTAATACTTCAGTTGTTTCATCCTTGAGTTTCTTGGTGGATATCATCTAACCTTGGCAAATTGATGCTGTTTGGGGTGGTGATGGTGGTTTGGGTGGTTTTTTTTTTTTGGTCATTATTGTCCTATAACCACTTTTGTCAGGGCTTTAACTTCAGGAAAAAAAATCCTTGTCTGTCCTCCGAGAAGGTTTCTGACATAGGAATTACTTCTCGTTTGTGAACACAGCAGAAGGGGGTTTTGCATCTTGAGCCTTATCTTCTCTGAGTACTTTTTTTTTCTTTTCTTTTTTAAACACTTGGATGGTCTGTTAACCCTTCAGATTCTGTTAGCCTGCTGGTGGCCCTAACTTGTTTGAAAATACACTGTTATGGGGCTCTTACGCCTTTGCAAGTGGTTCCTCTTTTGTTTCTGTACTGTTTGCCTTTTTTGGGTTTTATATTTATAACTTGACAGATCTTCATTATCTTTGTAGTGTTGGTTGTATATTAGTAGGATATATAAATAATAAAACAATAGGGGTGGATTAAAAATGGGTAAAAAACACAATTACAAATACTTTTAAGGTATAGTTAAATTTGAAATTACAGTTCTTTACAGACCTGAACCTAATATTATCCACTGAGATTAATCAATTTTTTAAAAGTAATGCTTAGATAACCCATTATTATAACCAAGATTTTATATGTGACTGAACTGATAGGAATTTGTCGCTGAATACCAGAAACTACAATTTGTTGTTTGCTGCATGAGCAGCAATGTGCTGCATGAGCCTTAATAACAATAGATAATTCTCTAGATGCAGAGAAGATCATTTTTTTCAGTTTTCTAGTTTAGCTTGAGTTGAGAAAGTGGTTGAAATTGGGAATTGAAAAAGCAAGAAAATAGAGAAGTTACTCCACCTTCTAGGTTCTCTATGTATTAAGTTATTGTTAGTATTAGAAGAGATGTGGAATTTATTAAAGAAAACGAACTGATGAATGAGTACCTAAAGGGGGCTACAGGAAAGCTGGGAAGGGACTCCCAGGGAGTGGAGTGATAGGATGAGGGGTAATGGTTTTAAACTGAAAGAGGGGAGATTTAGATTAGGTAACAGGAAGAAATTCTTTGCTGTGAGGGCGGTGAGCCCCTGTCCCAGGTTGCCCAGAGAAGCTGTGGCTGCCCCATCCCTGGAGATGTTCAAGGCCAGGTTGGACGGGGCTTGGAGCGACCTGGTCTAGTGGGAAGTGTCCCTGCCCATGGCAGGGGTTGGAACTAGATGATCTTTAAGGTCCCTTCCAACCTAAACCATTCTGATTCTGTGAGCCAGGTGCTTTGCTCTGCAGTGGATGATCATTACTGACCAGCTGAGCTGTCAAGAGGACCACTTTATCAGGAAGTCAGGCACCTGTAAGCAGACTCTCTGATGCTTATTTTCTGGATCCCGCTTGGCAGTGAAATGGTCAGGAGGTCGGATGCAGCACTGCTAGCTAGGGCATAGTGAAGCTGTCGTGCTGTCTGGAACATGATAAAGCAGGGGATTTTTGAAATATATTTAAAAAGGGCTTTAAAGTAAATTCTCTTGGACTCGGTGTCCCCTGGCCACAGATTTAAGTAGAATGTGCTGCTCCATTCTGCTTTAAACAGTTCACTGTACTTGAAGCTTTTATTTCTCTTCTTAAACGGTCTTAATGATTAAATGATGTTCTCCATAGTAGAAGCCTGTAAGGAAATTAATTTTGGCACATGGAGAGGGTGGTTGGTGGGGATTTTGTTCACCCTTTTGGACAACATTGTATTAGAGCATCACTTTCTTGCCACAATCTTGTAGTAGGTTGAGTTAGTGTATGTAGCGGGTACTATAGCTGTGCAGGCACTATTTTCACTGTTTACTAGGAGGCACGCCTGCTAGATACAGAATTAGAGGAGTTTATTTTGGACGAAAATGTTTGTAACATTATCCAAAGTAAAGCCGTTCTTTGTTAAGTGTTGCTATGCTTTGAGATTCAAAATTATTATAAACTTCTGCATGATTTCTGAGGTAAATAGAAGTGTGTTAATATTGTTTAATATGAAGAGCTACTCAAATATTTTAATAGAGTAAACATGAAACAAAAAAGCTATGGTAAAATAAGCAAAGTTAAGTATTATAAAAGAGCAAGCATTTAAGTTGCTATTATCAGTACTTTAATGAAAACAAATGAGATATCTGAACAGAGAGAGCAGATTCTTATTGTCATCCATCTCATACAACGTGCAGGTTACCACTGTCTGCAATATAACGGAAAGGGAAGTTTGAGGGAGTAAGGGGAGGGTAAGGGGGCACTGGAAGGTGAGACTTGAATTTTGTCCTCATTTCTGCAGCATTGGTTGCATGATTAGAGAAGAATCATTTAACCTATACATACTGCAGTCTGCTCATTTGTAAACAGTACAATACGGCTTCCAGTACCGACTTGAAAAAAGGTGTTTGCAGATAACTGCAGATATCACACTTCAGTGATATTGCTGTAAAAATAGCTAAGTTAACTTCATAGTATTGTGATTGACGGTAACTGTTCTGTCCTAACTCTTCTGATGTAGTCTACTAATACTCGACAAGAGATAATTTAGGCAAGTGGGACTTACTTCCATTTTAAAATCCCTTAGACATGCTGAGAATAAAAGGATGTAACATTTTTCCAGTAAGAAAAGAGTTTAATGTGGTTTAATGTGTGTGGGGGGGTGAGCTAGGAAACAGGAGGGCAGACTCACTTCTGTCGCAAACAACTGCTGTTTGTTACACAGCATCACCTGGAGAACAGCAGCAGGTTCTAACAGCACCATGCTCTCATTTTGCGCTGGTGGTGGAGATTATTATGGCATTGCAGCTTAGCAGAGAATCTTGTCCTGTGTAGGGAGGGCTCCATACATGGACTTTGCGCAGAGGCAGAATCTGCAGGTTAGAAAACTTGGAGCCAAACTGTTCTAAATGAGTTGCTTATTTCAGGAAATGACAGTGAGCAGTGAAGCTATGTTCTCACTTTAAAATCAAGTACTGATATCCTGCAAAGGCGACATGGCTATTTTACTGAAGAAATTCAGAATGAGCTGGGGGGAGTATTGCAGTGGAGCCACATGGAGATGAAATAAACGTAAAAAGGACGTTTTTGTTGGTTCCATTATTCTTTTTTAATCCAGTAATTTATAGCAGTGTATTTAACTCCCAATTAAAATTTTGTACTATTTGCTAGTGATGTCTGGTTTATATCATGTTAAAGTTAACATAACTATTCTGGTGATCCTAAATTGGAACATAATTTCTCATCCATGTGGTAATTCAGCGTCTGGTATGCTGAGCTTCTGCAGCCTGCCTCTTAGCTACTTCCATAAGTCATGTACGTGCTGATTTAGATAGACTGGCTTGTGTTTAAGGACATCAAGTAATTTTTATTCACAGTGTACTTATTCCTTGTTCTAGAGCTCCTGCCAAGGGTTGAGACAGTTGTTTCAACAATCTAAAAGAAATAATTCAAGTAAGTAGAACTGAGGCATCTGGACAGCTGAAGCAGGTTTTATTGATAGCATAACTTTACTGATGCTGTTCAGTACGTTCAGAAATGATTTGAAAAAAGTGGGAGACACTGAGGTGACAAACTGCTGTTGATACAAAGTTGTTCAGGATAGTGAAGAGGGGGGACAGGTATCATGAAGAGCAGGAAGGACTTGTGATCCAGAATAAATGGCCACTAAAATGATAGCTAAAACTCACTTAATGAATATAGTTACACAAAAAGTGGAGTGTTGTAGTTTCATATACACAGTGCTGGACACTAGACTGAGTGTTACTGCTTGGGATAATAATTGATTAGACATCGGCTTCAGTGTTCCGAGTGATGAAAACAACAAAAGAAACCGGTGAGAATTACTGGGGAGGAATAAAGAAAGCATGAAACATAATTATGCTTCTGTGAGAAAGCATGCTGCACCCTGATCTTGCATACTCTCTGCAGTTCTGGTCCCCCAGCTGAAGAAAGCACAGCAGAGCTGGGAAAGACAGGTAGAGCTACAGACTCCTCAGCCTGGCAGAGAGGGAAGGGGAGAAAGCAGAGCTCTCTAAAGTCTTTGGTGGCATGAAGAGCTGAACAGCAATCTATTATTCACTGTCTCATCCTTTATCAAAACTAGAGGGCGCTAGCAGGGGGTGAGCACGAAGAAAAGGTAGTGTTTTTTCTTTCGTGTAGTCTGGAATTAAGCTTTGCCCGGGAATGTAGTGGATGGTAAAATGCTGCATGGATTTAGAAGTGAGTGGACAAATGGACAGAAGGCAAATCCTTCCAAAGCTGAGAGAGCACGTCCCCTGAGCTGCTGGCAGGTGGCTAGGAGGTGCCTGGTGGTTGTTGAGAAGCATCTCCACATCCGAGTGCCGTTCTTACTGCTCATCCCAAGGCAACTGCTGGTAGTCACTCTCAGGATCAGGGTAAGGCTGGACAGTCCTCGCCTCTGATCTCATCCTGCTCTTGAATTCTTTATTTCTCAGCATCCCTTTCTGTCTCTTCACTATCCTTATATGTGAGGGAGTGAAAAAACCTAACTTCTCCTCTTGTTGATCCCGTAACGTGCTGCTAAATTGCTGGAGCAAATTATGCTGCATATGGCACCTCTTCAATAAACTTACCCTAGCTTTTGGCTCATGCTTTCTGTTAAGAAAATTGAGTAAAATTATACTTTTGTGGCCTGTAGAAACAGAGGTGTAGCTGTGGTATGTTGCCATAATAGCTGTTGATTGTATTTCTGTCCTCGCTGGCTGGCTGGGGCTTGCGTTGAAGGCGTGCTCATATTCTCAGATTCTGCCATTTGAGAGTATCTGGACTAGCTAATAAATTGGTTGAATTGTTGCCCTCCTTTAGACATACATGCAAACAAGGACACAAGAATGGCTGTAGTGATGCAGAAACAGCACGGTACAGAAAGCAGTAGGGGTGGGTGCCCCGACTACAGCACAGGAGGAATGTACAAAACTTGGTTTTGAAAATGATTAAAATAAATGAGCATCCTGCCCAAATTGGCAACCTGCAAGGGTGGTACTTGTGGGGATTGTGTGTCCAAATATATACGTGCATAAGAAAGCTGTTTGGAAGGAGGTGTGTCCCATGGCAGTTTTTTGTTTTGTCCTAGCCGTGGTTGTGTTAGCAAACAGGTGAGGGAGTGGGGAGTGCATAACTTCATGCCCCATTATTGTGAGTGCAGAATGGGGCTGATAGGGACTGGTCAAGCATTGCAGGGGAGTTTGTTACCTCCCAGAAGTGCTGCCTTGCAGCTGAAGCAGATTATTCATTGTTAATGTGGGAATCTTTTGATGGTTACTCAGTACTGATGACAGTTACTGCTGGCTAGAATGAGTTCAGGGAAAATCTGTCCCTACATAGCTGTAAAAAGCTGACCATATGACATTTAAGTGTTACATAATGCTTCACAAACTTATTACAAGTCTGTTTGGTTGATTATATTATTTTTCTATGTGTTTTTTTCCATTTTAAAAAGCTAGCTTTAAAGTTACACCACTTAACAAATGTTTATTTTCTCTTTCCTTTTAAATGCATTAGGGACCAAAATTAAACTAACTGAAGTATTAAATTATTTACTTTATCTCTGTTGTTAACTACACCGCAGAAATCATGAGTGGTACCAACAACTTTTGGTGACAAGATTTGTCAGCTGATTTGTATGTTGTTCACAGTCGGAGGAAACGTTGAGGGACTTGCTCTGTTTGTTGCATATTTAACTTAATATTTGGCATCTTGGTGTTTCATAGGTAAACAATAAGTACACTGGGAATTATGTTTGCAAGCTTTCAATAGCAAATAAATACACATTTTAAATTATTGCGTGAAGACTTGATTAATAAATGGTATTATTATTGTATTATCTGTGGCTGTGGCAGTGTACTAGTTCCATTTGCTTTACTGAGGAGGACACGGGGTCAAATGCATGCTGACAAAAGAACAAAACAAACTAAAATGCAGGCTGAGATTTTTATATATGCTACTCTCCTGATGACGTCATTAAGACGGTTTTGCTGTTGTATGAATTTAGCAAGTGTGATGATTCCATAAAGTAAATAGGAGAGTGGAGGCAGTTGGTTAAAATACCGTATGATTTGGGGATGTTTAAGGGTGAGAAGATCTTGGAACCATCCCCAGTAATTTCAAGCTGCAGAAACTGGAATAGAAATAAAGAAATAAACTGGAGACAGCTAAAGAGTAATTGAAGAAATGATCAGTCAGCTAAAGCCTTGCTGCGTCCATTACTTAGAAAAGCAGTAAGAAATCTGAGCTGTAAGCACATCAGGCAAAATATTGATAAGCCATCCACAGCTTGTCATATTCTGGATTGTAGCAATTACTCAGATAAACACAAGTTTAGTAACAAAAGCAAATGCAGTCGGTTTTACTTTCGCTTAATGTGTATATACATATAATACAATTTGTTGTAGAGTTCAGAAATCTATATGGTGTAGTCAGGCAGTTGAAGACAAATGACAAGTTGGAAATAAATGGAGTTAACGTTAGTGTTAATGTAACTAAGAAGTCACCAAGTCAAGCAGTGCAGTGACGGTTTCCCCCACCAGAAAAACTGTTAAATCATCGAGTATGACACGGTGTTTCTCTTGGCTGGATTTATTCTATAGTTTTCAGTTGTTCTGCTCAAATGTGCTTTTCTATGTATTGAGTCTGGTATTGCCGTGGGTTTGTTGTTACTACAAAAGGGAGGCTCTGTTTATTGCTGCTTTGGGAACGTCAGCCGTAGCACGTGGAGGGGCATCATCAGTTTATACGCGAAAAGCAACACGTCTCCAGCTCCATCACGATCACTGGCTGTGGGGACAGAGGAACCGTGGTTGTTCTGGTACCATGGTTGTTTTGGTTCCAGTTGTGCTCTCCCTAAGACCACAGCAGTCAGGTGAGGAAAACGCCTCATCTCTGGTAACAAAAGGACAGTGTGCTCCACCCGTAGTAGTCAGATGAACATAGGATGTAACCTCTTGAGAGCCACAGGAATTAAATTCAGACAATGAATAAATCCATTAGCTACCTTTATGGCCTGAAAGATGATGTACTGTAAAATGTTTTTGGGTCCAAGAAGAGTATTGCATTCTCTACTGCATGCATAATGAAGCAAATTCCAGCTTTGTTTAACTCCAGGGAAGTGTGGCCTTAAAGAAAAGGAAACTGTAGGAAACTAAAGGAAACTGTAAATTTCCTTCCTTTCAGTTTATCATTTTTCCAGTTTAGAACTGTGTATTTCCAGTTGAGAACTATATGAGAACTCAAAAAGGACAACCTGATGTTGTATTGAGAAACTAAGAGGTACCAAATTTCTTTATTGTAGTTTTGAAGTCTAGAAACAAAAAAAAAAAAAAAGAGAAAAGAGTAAAAGCATCACCCTTCATGCTGAGTAACAAAATTAAATTCTTCTCCTTCTGACTTGAAGGAACTGTGCTGCCTCAGGAATGTAAAACTCACACTGACGTGAATAACCTGCATTGTATCCCAGCCATAATAGATTTTCTGTAAACCTCACTCAAATGTAAATGAGTTGCATTATCTTTCTTTCTTTATAAAAAATACTGTACTGGTTGGTCAGTCACAACCAAGACTCCCTTTGAGGAATGGTATCTCAGATGCATTTGCTTGTTTTCTCACCAAGTTTAAGGCTGTCTTTAAGACTGTACGATTAACTTCAGAAGGGTGATACTTTTCTCTCTTGACACAAATTAAGCTTGCTTCTTCCTGCTAAGCCTGCACAGATTCCCTCTGAAACAGTTCATCTATTGGAAATCTTTTCAGTTGCAGATTAATTACAGGTGTGCTTTGGTCCTCACTTTTAATGAGTTCAAATAATTTAGATACTCACAGCTGATCAGGCTAGGGGTCACATATGAGTGACCGCTGCACATCTGGCAACAAAGAAGCTTTGACAGCAGTCCAGTAGGGAATCTCCCTGAAAACGCAGATATTTGGAGGTGTTCAAAGAATAAGTGTTGGAAGTTGCTGTTGTAGCCTATGACTAGTAAGATGCCTGAGGGCGTTCTGCTAATGGAGAGGTTGTGTTGGGTGGAAGGCTGGGATGACCGGTTGCTTGCCCTGACAGAGGTGGCAGAGAATATCTGCAACGTAAGGGCTTGCCTCAGCAGGCGGAAAGGAAGAGACTCGCTGGTCCCCATCCTGTGAGGATGACGCAGCTGAGGAAGAGGATTTAGCCTCTAGTGCCTGAGGGAGGTCCAGGCACAGTGTGCTTGGAGCTTAACACTGAGATCTTGACACCTTTGTTGGAGACCTCGTACAGGCTATGCTGGCTAAAACATGTTTGGAGAATAGATAAATATATTTTCAAAGATTATGTTCTTGTATTGCCTCATTTGAGTGGTTGGTTTTTTTTTTGTCATCTTACAATGCAACTCTATTTCAGGTTGTGATAAAAACCTAAATATGTGGGATTAGGGCTGTCTAGCTTTTTTCTTTTTTTTTTCCTTTTTTTTTTTATTCAGTGGTATATTGTACTGTTCATTGTTGTGTTAGTCTCTGTTTTATGAATGAGGTTGACACAGATTCCCTTGCGTATCATAGAGTTCAGTAAAAAACTTCCGCAGTCTGCAAAGAACTTTAATCTAGGTCGTCTAGGGGTATGTTCTTAAAAATCTCGTTGCTTCCTTCACTAAGAACACAGTTTATTTTCATCACTTTCTTCTAATCTTACTTTGCAAGGTGGGAACTATTTTACGTACTGATATGTAGCTGTGGTAACCATCCTAACCCATGCATACGTGTGCTTTTGTGGTGTGCTTTTATGTACCTGAGTTCTGGGGTTTGGCAGTATGTTTTCTGTATGATTTTCAAGGTAACTGTTGTCTCAGGATTATTATTTTCTTCTAGTAGTTATTTTCCTCTTAATCATCTTCTTTATCGTGTAAAATATTCCTCCTCCTGTAAAATGCACTGCTATTTCTTCTACAGGTAAAAAGGTGACGCAAAATCCTGTTCTACAACAGAGATCAGTGTGTGATGCTGTCGCAGTCCTACTTGCTGATGGACACTCTCTGGGCAGCAGTATTTTTTACTCTTCCAGTCCTTACGTGTCCCAGAGAAGAGTAGTAACGCATTATGTGTTTCCTACACCTATCAAAGAATAAACAAAATGATTCTTCCAGGTGATACGAAGAAGTAGCGATGAGGAAAAGTTGCTGTGCTTGGTACGTCAGCGTGCAGGACACCACTGCCAAACTGCCGTCATCGTGATTCTCATACTGGCCTGGGAAGGGATCCCTCATCTCCTGGCTGATACGCTGTACAAAGAACTGACCCAGAGTCTCAGAAAATACGGCTGTCCCACCAGCCGTCGGTGTGCGTTAAATGAAGAGTAAGTGACCTTAATAGTACACGATTGTGGTGTAGCCCTTTGACTATTCTGCAGTAAATAACCTGAGAATTCAATAGTAAGACTAATAAAATAAATACAAAAAGCTCATTTAAAATTACAAACCACTAGGTGTCATTTCAGTATACAGCTTAGTTCCTGGCTTTTCCTGGAGACCAGGCTCTAAGTGATGGTTGTACCCACTGCACCCAGGGAGAACGGTGGCAACGAACTTCTCTCCTGGCTTTGCACACATGCTGCCCAAGACACTTAGTGTGCCCTCTGCACACACAGCCGTGCTAAAGAGCTGCTAAGAAGGTGATACGTGACTCTCTTAAAAAAAGGAAAGATTGAACACTCAAAATTGGGATCTTCCTCTCTGTATCTCTCTGAGAGGAATGTAGTTTAATTGGCTAGATATAATATATTGCAACTGAGGCTCTGTAGCAGTGCTGCCTTTGTGCTCATTTTTGTGTAGCCTGCATTTAAGCAGATTCTTAACAGCTGTACAGGACCTGAATCTAATGCTCGTGTTCATAAAGGGCTGGACTAAGTGGGGTTGTTCCATTTTGAAGTTTGGATCAATTTGCAGCTAATGGTATTGCGGCACGTAGCAAAATAATTATCGGGTTTAGGGGTAACCTTTAGTAGGAGTGGTATTTCCTTGGATAAAAATTTTTTCCAACTGAAGACATCAAAATCAAGCAGCATGGGTACATTAATATAGCTGTACCTCAGTGTTACTTATTTCACAGAAGTGGGACTTTGGGGAGTGGAGACTGTCTTTATGGGGGAAAAAAGTCAGTCCTCTACACATGAATATTTCCTTAACAGAAAACGTCTGGTTAAACTGTGTTTTATAAATTCCTGTGTTGTTATACTATGTATTATAAAGATAATAAATAAATAAAAATGCAACTAACATTGACGTAAAAAGAAAAAAGGAAAAAACCTGCATTGTCAGCTGACTTGACGTGTCTTTATTTCCTTTCAGTCGTACTTGTGCATGTCAAGGACTTGATCCAGAAACTTGTGGAGCATCGTTCTCATTTGGCTGTTCGTGGAGTATGTATTTCAATGGCTGTAAATTTGCCAGAAGCAAAAACCCCAGGAAATTCAGACTTCTCACTGATGACCCTAAACAAGTAAGATTTATTTTACTTATTTTACTGTTTTGTTTTCCTCCAAACGCTTATTCCAGTTATTTTTCAGAACTAGAAATGGAATCTGTGGATATCCACCCCTTCTCTCTCATACATGTATGTACAGCTTATCACACAGGCACCCAACTAAATGTTTTGTAACAGTAGTGTTTATAATTTTTGCACTGTATGGAAAGTAAACTGTGTCGTTTACCGTGTATTTAAATACCCTAAAATTATCCCTAAGTGCTTTTCTGTGTGCATATTTAGCTCCTCTGCGTAACTCTGGATGAAATGTTAATTCTCTGTACATGTAAAATACAGCTAAAGGGTTTTTCTGAGCACTGAGGCTGCACCTCAGAGATTCGGTCCTGTTGCCTTGTCATAGAAAATTTTGTACCTTGGATTGCACTGCTTGCACCCTGCTGTTTGACTGCCTGACAGCCACGTCTTCTCTCGGCCACCTAGAATAAACTGTTTTTTCTGTGGACAGCATGTTTTCTAAACATGCAGTGAAATGATACCATAGTTGCTGCTTATGAGTGTTAGTGATGACATAAAGCCGAGATAGCACAGAAAATACGGTGATGGATTATGTGAAGTAATGAACCTCTAAAAAAACCCCAACCAAATTTGTTTTTTACATTGAAAATATTTTCATGAAGAAGGAATTAAGGTGTTGTAAACTGATAACCACTGCCTGATAAACGTATGTTCCTCAGGGTAACTCGGAAGTGCCTTTTGTTCTGACTGTAGATGTCTGTAACACCACTTCCCCGTGGAACTCTTAGATAAAAGTATTGTGTCTTTACTAGCACAACTGGCATGCTTTAAGAGACATACCCTGTAGGGCAGTCAGTTACCTAGTTCTCCATTTGGGTTACCCTGTCGGTAGTCTTTCTTGGCTTCTGAACTCCACGGCTGCCAGCTACAGAAAATACTTAGCTGGTTGAAGTCCAGACAGTAGCAGAGGTATTCTTGCATTGTTTAATGTGTAGTGTACACACATGTATGTACACACAATGTGAAACATTAATTGTTTCTAGGAAGAGGAAGATGTAATTTGATTCACTGGAGCTAAATGTTCCTCCCAAGTCCTAAGTTTTTCCTGAAAGAGTTGACACAGCATCTTTTACACATATGTGCTTGAATGCAAAACCCTCAGTCTCCTCTGAGTTGTGCTGTCCACTCACATTGTGGGTAGTCACAAACTTCACTAGCGCTTAAAGTGGGGAACTTCTCCCTCAGCCCTTCTGCCCTTCTCACTGAATACATGACTAAGGCAGTACAAGCTGAAAATAGCTCTGCTTGTTTTGAGGGAATTTGTTCTGTAAATTTTCAGTTCATAGAAAAATATGCTTATTGGGCATTTCTTCAATTTACAAATCCTATTCCTTCTCCTTTGTCCTTTTCCATTCTCTGTGATCCTGTATTTTTAGGTTCTCCCCCTGCATAGAATCATAGAGCCATAGAATGTGTTGGGTTGGAAGGGACCTCTAAAGCCCATCCAGTCCAACCCCCGGCAGTAAGCAGGGACATCTTCAACGAGATCAGGTTGGTCAGAGCCTCATCAAGCCTGGCCTTGAGTGTCTCCAGGGATGGGGCCTTCACCACCTCTCTGGGCAACCTGTTCCAGTGTCTCACCACCCTCATTGTAAAGAACTTCATCCTAATGTCTAATCTAAACCTACCCTGCTGTAGTTTAAAACTATTGCCCCTTGTCCTATTGCTACATGCCCTTGCAAACAAACCCTTGCATGATGCTGTGCATGAAGCATTCTGTCCATGTGTTTTCTCTGTAGGTTTGTGATATTTTTAATAACATTAGCTGGCAAATCAACAGGTGGCAACCTTCATATGTACTGTCTAATGAAATATTAGGCTGTGCCAGATGTCATATGAGAGAGCCCAGATAGATCTGTCTGATGAGAATACGCTCTGTGAGTGAGACTGAGACTGCAAGCTCTGTTGGTGGCATCACTTCCTCCGAGTCTGTGCAGTGGCCACCCTGAGCTCCATTTGGACCCTTGGTAAGCACAACAGCGTCCGCTGCAGCCTCTGGAAGTGATGCCTCACTCATGAGAGCTGCCTGGTGCTGCCTGTTCACTTGATGGGTAGCCTGTAATTTTTTGGAGGAGAACCCCTTCTACCGCAGTGTAAAAGCAGTTGCTTAAAAGAGAAGATTACATAACCAGGACACTTTCTAGATGTGTGATCTAAAAGTGCATTCCCTTATTTCCCCTCTTCTGTGGAAGCTGTTTTAAAGCCTCTTTGGATTCTGCAGATGAGAGGGGATGAGGGTTGCACAGCACACAGGTTCTCCAGAACTGCGTTTGCCTGCGAGGGGAGCATGTGCTCCTTTGGGCAACAGCAGTGCTTGGGCACTTGCAGTGTGGGTGCAGGTTGTCAGTGCATCTCAAAGAAGTGAAATTACTGGTAAATAATTTTTCTCTTCTTTTGGTTTTGTCATTAATATTTTTAGCAGATACTTCTTTTAGCTAAATATTGGATATTGATGATTTTGCAGATGACATAAAGCTAGGAAGTAGAGCAAATTAAGAAGAAGATAGTTCGAAGTCCAGAGAGATTTGGATCATTTGAGGCACTGGATGAAGTGAGATGAGGTTAAGGGTGTAATATACCTAGGTAAGAATAGTATATAGGATAGATAATTAAGGTTACCTTCAATGCAGTTCAGAAAAACTTATGGTAGTGATCAAGAGTTAATAAACTGGCTATTGTATGAGTTAAAAATACAGTATCATTTTGTAATGTAACATCACATTGAAAAATGTCAAAGTATCCATATAAGTTTCTATATATTGGTGCTTACAATATATGGTGATGGGTGTATTTGGGTTTTTTTTTTATTATTAAACAAAATAAAATAAGCTGTTATTTTTTTGCCACTACAGTATGCAAAACTGAAGCTACATTTGTCTCTCAAAGCCTGGCCCTTGGAGGAAAACAAAGTAGGGAGTATGTCACCACCCTTTTCTTCCCCCATTGGTTGGTGATTTTCCTGGAAAAGCAAAAATTTAGGAAAAGAATTTGGGGATTGTTTCGATAAATAAGAGCTTAAATGTTACGCTGCCATAGAAGCCCACCTAGCTAGTTTAATGTTTATGTGGCTTACCCCATGGAAAGGAGTATTACTTCCTAATCTAGTAGATATTTCCATAAAGTCCTGGGTTTTGCACCTCTAAAGAACAAAATATTTATCAAATGTTCCTAATAAGAGTTCTGTTGCAACATTAGAAATGCACTTCTTCCCGTAAGAGCTGAAATTAACGTTAAATGCTATGGGGAGTTACTTATACAATTAAAAGAAGGCAGAAACCTAGGATTCTTTTAGCAGACCTGTATCGACATAAATTAAGGCCCCACATGCAAAACACTGAAAGAAGACCTGGGGTTCCATCTCCACTCAGCAGGCAGTATAATTTTTTTCCTCCTAGATGTTACTTCTCTATTTTGTGTGGAACATACCTTGTTCCTTGACTGACTGTGTATCGGATGGAGGAAATGATTCAGAAATTAGTTCCCTGTGTATTGGTTGTCTTTGCTGTACCAGATATCCTCCATTGTTATTTGGTTGACTTCTATTTAACAATTTTTGGTATTTTAGTCATGCAGAAGCAGGCTTATTTGCCACCAAAGCGGGTTGGTGACAAAAGGCAGCAGAACAGAAGTCAGATTAATAAACTGTAAGATAGAGTCTGACTTGTCAGGCATCTCTGAACTGGATTAGGTTCTTTTAAAGCAAATTACAGCACTCTAAATGTTGCCTTTCTCTGCAGGAGGAACTTCTTGAAAATAATTTGCAAACTTTAGCTACCGATGTGGCTCCGGTTTATAAAAAGCTTGCTCCTGAAGCCTTCCAGAACCAGGTAGGTCTGTGACATTCAACGGGTATAGCTGTAGCTCTGAACAGGTAGCGTAGTTTGAAAACAAGATGAAACCGCAAAGTATGTTCATGGGTAGTACTTCAGCTCATGGTTAAGTTATGCCTTGAGCTGTGCATTTGGAAATGGCTTACCGATAATACTGTAAATAAAATCTTTTTATTATTTAAAGACATTTTGACTCTGGCTGAGCTGCTTATCTCATTGACATGCAGTCCTAAGTGCTGCATGCTTTCTGATCATTCTTACTGGCTGCATTTATTCCATCGCAAGTGCAGTTGTGGCTCAGGGGGTTTCAAGTCGCTCACTTTCAGTCCCGAGTACCTGTAGTTTATTTTACTTTCAGGTGGAAAATGAACACCTGGGCCCAGACTGTCGGCTTGGATCCAAGGATGGTAGGCCTTTCTCTGGTGTCACAGCTTGCATAGATTTCTGTGCCCATGCCCATAAGGACACACATAACATGCACAATGGAAGCACTGTGGTATGTACATAGGATTTTCTCATTTGTACTGTTTACTGTTGTAATTACTGTGTGTTTTAAAATGCTGCTTGATTTAGTGGGTACATTTGCATGAAGTTTTTTAAGGCAATTATGAAATTAACTGCATGTTCCTATTTATAAATTGCCATGTTATTTGCATATATTTATTACTGGTCTACAGAGGACATAAGTTCATCTTATTACAGAACAGATCAAGACAGGTATGGGAGTGGTCCTTCCTACAAAATACCTTAATTCTTTTAAGACACCCAGGCCCTTTGGAGAGCACTGGCCATAGGACAGACAACCTATTCACGGTAGAGTTTTGATGTTCAAAGGCAAATAATTACCTGAGGAGTTGTACATATTTCTGTAGAGGAAGAGCTAAAACAAACTCAGTAATTTACCTCCCTCAGGCTCGGTTCTCATCAAATTCACTTTTTCTTGCACTGTGCACTGGTATAGTTCCTAGTCAGAAAGTAGTATGATATCATGGGGTAGGTGGTGGAGTCAGGTGACTATTGTGATCTTTAAGTCTCAGTATGAAAGGAAGACCCACAGATGTGTTGTTTTAGATGTGGTGATAATACCAAATACCTTGCTGGATCACTAGTGAGAAAATCAGCTGGGAATTAAGTTAAGTGATCTTTTAGAAACTGAGACCATAGTTGTGAAGAAAGACAATCTCAAAAAAGTAAAGATGATAAAGTGACCATCTGGATTTTTTTAGTAGTCAGAGCATTGTAATGCTTTAAATAGCTAGGATGACTTTTTGTACATCAGTGGAGGTAACATTCAAGAATATTTTTGCTATCAAAGGATGCATATCTGGGGGAAAAAGAAATCCATCTAAAATCTCTGCCTGCTTAGAAACAGTCTTTTTGTAAATTTGGAAGTGAAAATTGATTCATTATATTGCTGTGATTGAATAAAATGTTGCATTTACATATATACTTAATATTTAGCATTTGTATGTAACAGCAATGAAATAACTAGAACAATTGCTTGATATTGATTGTGTGCTTGTATGTTGGTCAAATGTCTGTTGCTTTAAAGTATGGAAGCAGGTCTCAGAATTCACCAGGAATGCCAGTCCTGAATAGAGTAATATTTTTTCCTAACATTGAATGCCACTTATATGCTGATATTTTGTAAGAAATGCTGGAAGTGTACTTTGCAAAATATTAGTAAGGTGCTGTAAGTAAGCTCATGTGTGAGTATAGTCACTGCAAAGCTCCTGAAGTGTAGGAATTCAGACCCCTTAAGGATGCCAGATTTGAAAATGAGACTTCCTTTTCATGACAAACTACATGGTATACTTTTTAATGAAATTCAGGTTTGGCATTCTGAAAATAATAATATTTTGTTAAGTGCTACATTGCCTCTTAACTTAAAGACAAAATGAAATGGAAACCGAGTCTGCTACTCATTCTGTCATATTGGATCCCAGAAAAGTTGTAACTTATGGTCAGAAGTGACTGGAGGGACAGTTAGCCCTTTTTGGGGAGGAATTTATTGGGGAATAGTTTTACAAATGAGTATTTACATGTAATCATCTGATGTTATTTCAGATTATGCTTACTAGTGTTGATATTTTCTTTCTGTGGATTGCACCTGGTGCATTTGCAAGTAATTCCAAATCTAGTCAGCATGGTAAATTATGACATGTGTAAAGTATCTCATTATGTAGGCCAGAACTTAAAACTGTATTTCTAGCAAGTTCTGACAAATTTTGTAAGTCTTGCAGAACATTATCAAATCATTATAACTGCTGAGAACTATACCTTGGATTCTGATTTTCATCAGATGGCTAATACAAATAACTATTGTATACCTGATATTGTCTTTATTTAGATTTGATATATCTTTATTTTAACATACTTGCAACAAAGGGCTATATATAAATAGAAAATAGTTGCAAAGATTAGCACTCAATTTATATACTTGAATCTGGGCATTTGGAAGGTGAATTAGAGTTCAGAGTTACCTAATGACCTATATACAGCCCTCACAGTGAGAATATGTGGGTGTGATTGATAGGCCATGTAGAGTTTGCTGCCTGTTAGCCTGTCTAGGTTTATCTATGTTACAGTGGTACATACTGGAAGCCTAAAGGAAAGGATTTTGCTGTTTTGTGAACAGGGTGATAGGACATGCTGAGCTTTCTTCAATCTAGCTCTGTTTGATTATCAAAATTGGTCTTTTCAATTTTAGCTTCCAACCAAATCTGGTAATAAAATAGGAAAACCAATGGTAAGAACACAAAAATAAATTATTGCATGTGATTCTAGCATCTCTCTGGATCATCTGATGCATCATCATCCTGCATTCCCATCTAGTTCCAGAAGCTGTTTTGGCTACCTACTTGGTTTAAAGTACACTATGATATCTTACAGATAATGATGGAGGAGTCATTTACATCTTAACTATGACATACTTTGTCTGTAAAATGTACCATGTGCAAGTAATACATCTATCTGAGGTGACAGCTTTTATATAGATGATTGTTTTCTGATAACATGGTAAGAAACAGAATGAGAGTGATTTGCACTGCCTTACAAACCTCAAACATCCACAACTTTATTTACTATTTTTCTCTTGTATTTTATTTGATTTTTTCAATAGTAGTCACAGTTTAAAGTCTGTACAAAGTGTACTTGTCATCTTGCACCTCGTTAGTGTTGGTAAGATTTCTTCCCTTCCTTCTTACTCTGACACAAAAATCTTCATTTATAAAACCTAAAGTTGCTCTAGACTAAAAAGATTAAAACAAATACCTTATAAGCTGGTATTCATGAATGCTGACGCTCTGTCACCCCTACTTGTGGCATAGGTGACACCTTTTCATTTTCTCCCTTCAGTTGTTGGTGAATCACTTACCACAAATACAACAGGAATGCTGCACACTGCACTGAAAATAAAGGAAAGCCAGAATCTATTTAAATTATTTAAACCAGGCACAGACACGAGTTCAGCAAAGCACTTAAATGAGTTTAATGATAAGCATGGAGTTTACTGTAAACTTAAAAGAATATATTATCTAATGAGCTGCCAATAACAATTTCCTTGCTGTGTCCCTGACATAATTTCAGGAGAGCATTCTTGTATTTTTCTGGGTATTGATGATCAGCTGCATTATTTGTATGTGACTGAAAATAAATGAGGCTGTCATTTTTGTCAGCAGTGGAGGGGGAAGAAGTATTGGAAATGTCTTCTGTAGATACAAGACAGCATGGTACATCTTAACTTGCAAAAATTGAGGCTTACCATGGGAGATTTGATTTGCTGAACTGCTTTCCTGGCTAGCAAAGTCACACCCTGAATTTAGTAGGGCTGCTTTTTCGTAGAAAAGCTAAAAATAAAAATGAATGTTCCCTGTTTGCTCTGTAGCAGAATGAAAACACTTGGCAGTTTTACAGAGGTGTAAACTAACGTGTTTATGTGAAAGAAGCAAAAATAATTTCTGCCTATGAATTGAATTTTTTAAGAATCTTTAAGTCAATAAATATACCATCCATTTTTACTCAGACTCTTTTGTCATCTTTTAATGTCCTCCTAAGGGTCATTATGTACATGTATGTTACAACTGCAGTGTTAGGGTGCAGTGTTCCTTGTGGATACAAAGCTAGACTGTAGATGAGCAACACACAAATAAAAGCTTTACAGTTACTAATGGAGTCTGTGAAATGTCAGTATTTTTGTTTCTTTATTGGATTAGCTGCAAAGGATCATATTCTTCATACCCATGTGAATCCATTTATATCACTGACATATGGGGTTTTACTGTGACTAGAACAAAATGGTTAATGAAGACTTTGCTAGTTCTGTAGGAGGTATATAGGTATTTCTCATGCTGTGGGGCACATTGCCCATTCTGCTGGGGTTGAGGAAGGAGAGAGACCAGCTGCAGTTGTGAGTAATCATTGGTGCCACACAGCCTGTAGCAGGAACTCTGGAAGGAGGGGAGGAAGAGAAATCTATGCTCCAAGGCCAGCTACAATACAAAATTGATTATTGGCAGCAGAACTAAGTAGTGTCAATCAGCAGTCCATCAACAAACTGTTCCTCATTTATTTAAAAAAAAAAATAATCCTCTGTTCTTCCAATACCTTACTGTATTTCTGTAGTTGTAGCTCATCAAGTCATTGGTATCGGTCCAGGCCTCTGCAGTAAGTGACAGAATGTCTATGGATGGTAAGACTACTTTCTGGACCGTGCCCACAGCTTGCCGTAGAAGTACTAGATGCTTAAATTGGTAGTTCAGATAATAACAAGTAGGAGAAAAGATAAATCCTACAGGGCTGTAAAGGAAGGATTTTTGTTGCTGTTCTTTATATTGTGAAAATGGGGAAATGTTAGAAGTTTACTCCAGTAACCTGCAAGCTCCTAGACAGTAGTTTGTGGGCCATGCCCACGTTACAGCGTAGGGTACAGAAATGCTGCCTGATGTCACCTCCTGTCTGTCTATCTAGTGGTCAAAAGGAAAATATGTTTGGGGTTCCGTTCTCTGATCCTCATACTCAGGCATGCTTACTCAGGGTGTAACAGGCCAATAAAACAGCACAGTTTGTCTCAGCTGTAAAGGAAAAGCAGCGTTGATTGTGTTTGTCATGGGAAGCAATGATGATGCAGCAGCACCGCAGAGTCCCAAACGGCACCCGCTGCTTTTCCATCTGCAAAGGGAAGACGGGTATAGGAAACTTGATTCCATCTCTCAAGTTTAGAGAGGCTGTTTCACTGCTTTGCTGAAACTTGAATTTAAAACATCTGTTCTTACAACATAGCGGAAAAGGCTACATCATTGCTACATGTGAAGTTCAAGAGGACAAATGCAGATCAAAGAGTCTCAGAATAAAGCACTGGGAGCTGTGTGGCTACAGATGTTTCTTTGGAGACCTGTGGGGGGAATTACATGGAGTTCATGCGTGCATCTTAAGTTTTAAAAAAAATAACTACAATTTTACAAATATGCAAGATTTACCGTGACATCACTCGACCCAGAATAGGTAATGGATTTGATCACCAAGCACACTGGAAACCTAAACAAACCACTTGGCCAACATTTTCTTTGGCTTTTGAGCATCCTGGATGATTTCGCTGCATGTTCTGGAAAAAGTATTGAGAGTAGCAGAGTATGCAGCTTCACTGTGTAAATGGGCTTTAGCAGAGCCCATGACTTTCTCATGTATGGGTTTAATTTTGGTCAGTTTGCAGCAAATGTTGCTTTTAACTTCCCAGCAGTAGCTTCTCTTTAAGTTTCTTAATGGAATATTTTGCACAGATTTGCATATTAGACTGGCTTTCGAAATGGATGTTTCTCATTTGGTGGATTACTCTACTTCAGCTGTAAATTGCTAGCTTATCTCTAGGGCCTAAATTTATAGCTGGTTTCCCTGTAACATTAACTTTGCAGTAATCCACTTGCCGTCGTGTCCTTCCTTTTATATTAAAATATATGATGGGGGACACTGACCTGGAAATTCTACATATATTAGATTTGCTGTCATGGTATTTAGGCTGTAGATGTACTGGTCTTCAGGTTTTTAACATAAGTTTTAATACACATTAATTTCTTAATTTTATGTGTTCTAACTTGGTATTTAATGTATTGAGGGTGTTGGCTTTCTGATAGTGACAAATCTCCTTTTTGATTAAAATACGTTTTCCTTCAATACAAGCTTTGATTTTTGTCTCTACTTGTATGCTCTGCCCTGGGCTAAGCGTTGTGAAAATATAGAGCTAATCTACCTTTGCCTAATTGTAAGTCAGATGAAAGATTATTAATACATTTTTAAGAGTAAATCTTTTTATGGAAAAGCATAAATCCAATAACTGTCTGGTGAAATTCATGAAAATTCAGAACTGTAAATTGGATGAGGTTCTCAGTTTTCAAAACAAGCAAGATTGTGATTTGAATCTTCAAGATTTGGAGATTTTTCAGGCTAGTGCATAGGTCCAGACAAAGGTTGGACAGAATATTTTAAAAGACAAGCGAGACTCACACAGTTTCTGATGAGAACAAGTGGCAGCTAGGCCCCTCCATGCTTATTTTATTACTGCTTTTGTTTTTAATTTAGAAGGGGAGGATGTGCTGGGCTTTCTAAGAACATGAGTCACGTGTAATTGTGTTCTCTGTACGTCCTACCCTCTTTCATCCTTTCTGAATAACTTGGAATCTGCTGGCGAATTTCAACCAGATTTTACCAAACTTTGCAAAAATTAATTGTCTTTGGAGATATTTTTTTTTAACCTTTTGTTCTAAGTTGTGAAATTTCAGTGCTGAGTGGGGAAGACAGATGCAGGCTAGCTCCTCTGTTGAGGAAGCGGCCTTGGGTTAATCTGCGTGCGGCTGCTGGCCTGGTAGCCAGGAGGCATCGAACCTCAGCTGTGCCCTGCCTCCACCAGCTGGTGCCCAGCAGAGGCGGCCACGCAGCAGGAAGGGGAGCAGGGGAAACGGTGCTGGGGTCGGGTGTGTGGGAGCGCGGGGACGGAGAACTCCATAGGGAACCAGGCGTCATTCGCTGCTCATGGAACAACTTGTTGTTTTTTCTAAATTTTCCTCGTAGTCTAAAGGCTGCCCCGTAGAGGTAAGTACGCATGGAGCAAGCACATCAGTAAATGCTACTCATCAGCTTCTAATTGCCCCTTCACTTTGCCTTCTTAAGAGCCCTTCTCTCGATCCTTTCAAAATGCCACGTGAAAAGCTCTTCTCCTTTGTCTGTGCCCCTCAGATTTTCTCCTTTTGCTGCTCTGCAACTGTCAAGCTTTGCATATAGCTATTTGTAAAGCCCTAACCACCACCTTATTGATTTAGGATTTTTAGTTTGTGGTTCTGTAATTTTATTATTGTAGAAATAATTGTGTGATGCCTTTATGTGAAAGCTGTGCTATAAAATAAAAAATGTTTGGTTTTTTTACCCCCCCAAATAACAATAATATTCTTCTCCCTTGGAATGTTAGGCATGATGACAAGATTCTGGGAAATTGGATTAACTGTTTGTGATAGGCATCACATTCAGCCTACACTATGATGGAACGGTAGCATTTCCATTTAGGGAGTATCATCTCATCCTTGGATGGCGCTCAAGTTCCTGTATGTGTGTAGTTAGTAATTCTCTGTGAAATAGCAGCTTAACTAAGTCATGATATTAATGCATGGCTTTCTAGGAATGTAGTGTAGTCTCTTATGAATGTAAGCAATAAAACTAGAAATGGTGTGACTATCGGTACATGTGCTCATATGTGTAAAAGTGCTGCCATCCCTTGGAAAGCACGGAATGAAGCCAGCAAGCATACTGCTGGTTTTAGTGCTTCTTTTAAGGTGAAGGGTTAATATTAATATGGCTGGACCTCTAGAAGTGCTGAAAATTCTAAGTACTGCAAAGGTTCAGCAGTGATTTGGAAAAATTTTAGTAAGAAAACTGTTGAAATAAGTTTCAATATTTATCCACATTTCTGATGTGCCCTTATCAAACTGGATCTAACCAGTGTTCTCTTGGCTCCCATATCTGACAACACATCATTTAATAAGAGAAAGCAGGTCAGTGCCCTAAGAGAAAGCAAACATTAGCTGGTTCTGGTGACTTCATTACGGCAGGCAGAGCTGGGGAGGGTGTTAATTTAAGACAGTGTGTAGAAAGAGAGAGGGAGTTAGAGCTGAGATCTGCTAAAAACATAGAGCGGTATGAGTAACTGTTTGTGGGGGCTTTTTTCATTTACCAGCCAAAACAAAAAACAAAACCAGTTCTGTGTCATAGAAACTTCTTGTTCAATCCAAAAATAATATTTTTTTTCATACTTTTTAGTCCTTAAAAATGAATTTCAACATCAAATACGTATAAAAAAAAATCTGAATGCTTAGGAATTTACAGTATATTTACAACTCACATTATTTACCAAGATTGGCATATATTTGTGGATAGTGTAAGTTGAGCCGAAGTTTCATTTTTCCTGTCCAAGACATGTGCCTTGAATCTTATTCAAGTACCAGGAATTTTTCTGCATCATCATAAATCAAACAAAATATTTGTCAGATGTTTGCATTTGAAAGACCCATAGCATTGAGGCCATAAAATACGAGAAAACAATAAAGTTTAGGATGAGTGCTTCAATACTTAAATAATTTTTTTATCTTATGTGTGTTGGTTGCGTTTCTAAATGTTTCTGTTCTTGCCAGGTCTGTACATTAACAAAGGAAGATAACCGGAGAGTGGGGGTGATTCCAAGTGACGAACAGCTCCATGTGTTACCCCTTTACAAAATTTCACAAACAGATGAATTCGGCACCGAAGAGGGACTGGAAGCTAAGATAAAAGCCGGAGCCATACAGGTGCTCACAGCTTTTCCCAGAGAAGTACGAATGTTAGCTGAGCCTCTCAGAGCTACAAAGAAAAAGAAACCAGACACAAGGAGGACCCCGACTGAAAAGCAGCCATTAATAGATAAAAAATATTCAACACCATTGAAGCTGAAAACTGAAGCCCCAGAAAATCTTGGTAACAGTTTGCATTGTTTAGGTGAGTGATGCTCATTAAATTCGGGCAGTCTCTTCTGATACTATGTTGCCTTCCATCTGAGGAGAAGGAAAAGCTCCTTAATACTTGGTTTTATAAAATGCTTGTATATTCTGCATTTTAGGGGTTAATGAGCAAGTCATTTTAGTCAATATTCTCTCTTGGCACAGGAAAAAAACAAACAGGTAATCGTCCAAAGATAAGTTTGTGGCAGTGTGTGAGCACCAGTGAAATATTTCCAAGTTTCCTTATTCTAATAAATAATTGCAGTAGCATTATCTTGAAATACTGTTGTAGGAATGTTTACCTAAATAACGGATGTGAATGTCTGTCATTTGAAAGTTCAGGAGCTGTGTTATCCACTTCCTGTGAAAGACAATGGCTTTCTCAGAATCTGAGTTGATAATAATTTCCTGTCAAGGGCATGGATACTGCTGCAAAGCAAGAGATTTGCAAAAAAAAAAACCCAGGTTTTATCAAATAGGACAGTGCCTCTCAAATTGTTCCTTGAAATACTATTGGCAGGTGGAATCTGTCTGCAGCCAGGTAGAAGGTACGCCATGTTGGTTCTGTTACAAGATGACTACAGCCAGAGCCTTCTGCTGCCGTAGGGGTTTGTGCAGCGTGGAATGGTGCCTGGACTGAGCTGGGTGGAGGCGTGTTTGTGCCTGGGGATGTGCTCATACCTGGGGTCGGAGCTTCGACTGGTGCTTCAGAGGATAGAACTGTTCCACAGGACTTTGCAGTCATGAGAAGCAGAAAGAACAAAGAGGTGGGGGAAGCCATGGACTTAGATTTGTAGAGGGGAAAAAATAAATAAAAGTAAGTAAAGCATAGCCTATCCTGCCTTTCAGGAAGAAGAGAGGAAAATTAGCCAACCTGCTACAATTTTGAATTTTTTTTTCATGAGAGACATCCAGATATATGTAGTAGATTTAAGGGGAGGAATAAGAGTTAAATGTATTTAGA
This sequence comes from Stercorarius parasiticus, assembly GCA_013396915.1. NCBI lineage: Eukaryota > Metazoa > Chordata > Aves > Charadriiformes > Stercorariidae > Stercorarius > Stercorarius parasiticus. The sequence continues at coordinate 134,067 of VWZL01002834.1, read as the reverse complement.
AGAACGTCTGCATTTTGGGGGGATAAAATTTAAAAGGAAAAAAATTCATTTGACACATTTTCATAATCTGCTTTGTCTGGGTAGAGGAGTCAGGGCAACCAGTAAACTTTGCATATAGCAAGATGGAATGAGAACAAGAAAAGCAGGATTATTGACACCCCTAGGAAATTAGACAGACATTCAATTAGTCTGCAGGTTTGGTGGACACAGTCCAGGCTTTGAAACAAATCTAAAAGGACTTCTCAGGCTGAGGATGACGTCCAACAATAGCTCCACAGCAATGATTAATAACTTCCATCGTGCTTGGGGAAGCAGTAGAGGACTCTGGTTTGGGAAGGAATTCTGAAATTGTCTGATCTCACTGGAAGTTGTTTTGAAACACTGAAACAGAGTTATGAACCGCTTACCTCTAAATGATGTTGTAGTTACAAATAGCCATGGCTTCGATACTTGAAAACAATGCCTTTAAGAAATGGTACAGTATCCAGAATTTTGCCGTATGCTTTGGGAACATAGAACTTTATTCCTTGAACATGCAAAAATAATAAAATAACTGTGTAAACAAGCCAACTTCCATAATTTGTTTGGACTTGAAGTATTCCGCTAAAGTAATTTAAAAGGATGGCTGATGAAAATAAGTCACAAAGTGAGGAAGTAATACTTTTATGAGTGAGAAAGTTGTTCAGAGGTAGAACAATAAGAATGTGAATACAAATACTTAGTTTCTATCACAAAAGTGCAGGTTTTGTCATGGAAGTTTTGATAGTGGAATCCCTCAAAGTAGATGTCAACACTGTAATCCCCAAATCTGCCAATGGCACGTGAACAATTTCAAAGAGGCTTCACTGCCTGGGCAGCAGCAGCAGAGGAAGTTCAGGTTTGCAGAGGGCAAGGTGTTGTGCTCTGCATGGGATGAATAACTTTGAAGCATTTATGCACATCATTTATGTGTTTATTCTAGTCATAGAGGATGATGGCTGGGTAAAGACCTGAGCACACTGCTGCTGCTCTGCCCCTAACCCACAGTAAAATGCAAAGGTCTGTAAATTATTGTTTTAGAATACTTGTATGCACAGGTTTTTTGCAGTTATAGGGGATTGGTCATTGATTGGTTCTTCCATGCTGCAAGTGGCAGGTAGCATTTGAGTGCTGAGGAACAGAAAATTTTAGTCTAGCTGAGATTGTTAGGCTTAATATGAAAACAAAATCAATGCACCTGCGAGGCAGAGGAGTTGAAACTAGATTATCCAGTAGTCACTCCTGATGGTAAACTAGAGGAAACGATTATTTAAATCAGGATCCCTTTATATTAATAGTGGCATTCAATTCTGGTCACACCATTTAAACAGAAAACAGAAAACAAAGGATTGAAAAACAGTAAAAAAGAGAAACTTACTAGGGGAAGAAAAAAAAATACTGCTTATCTAGTTTTATGTAAGCAGTGAATAAAGTACTGCAAAAGGTATGCTGAGCCAATCAGATACTACTATTAAATTTTCTCCTAATGTCAAAACAAAAGAATGCTTAGCTACACTTGAACTATAAAGGAAAAGGTATTGATAAATGGGGTGTGTAATGTATGGTACTTAATTTACTAATGGGGACAGGAGTTCAGAATATCGCTCTGGCTTTTTCAATATTAAAAAGAATATGGAGAACACGCAATGAGATGAGATAACCGTGGAGTATATACCATCAGTCATGTTTTCAGCCATGTGAGGCTGTCACTCTCTGTTATAGCCAGGAGGATGGTGAAGGAGTCCCAAGGGTGGCTATGCCATGTTGTCCATGAGGCAGCTGTAGTATATCCTTTTGAAAGAGACCTGACCGTCATTTCAGAGCCATTGCAGCATCCCCCGGCTGGAAAGACTGGAAGGTTTGAGAGCCTCCTCTAACCTGCATGTCTTCACCACATGGAGAACTGGAAATTAGAACGGGATAAGAGAGGACTCTCTTGTCTTCTTTACTGGCTTTACCTGACAGCGAAGATGGTAGTGAGAAGGACCTTCTGAGTGCTGAAGACAGATTAAGTCGGCTTGATGCCATGCAGCTCTGGCCAACAGCAGGTGGCACAACTGTTAGTTTTCACATTTGTGCTAATGCTGAGAGCATTTGAAATCCTAAATTATTATGAAATATATTAAAGAGAGAGGCCTTGCATCCTTCCTTGTATAGTCCTGTCATTTAACCACATTATTCTGGGCAAATAAACTTTACAGAGGGAAAGGTTATTTTTGTCTCCATAAATAGTAGCAATTCTTCTTGGCCCATGTAGAACAGGAGGTGAACCACCAACTTTGAGGCAGTTTCTCAGCTGGCCACAGCAGAGCAGTGGCCACTTGAGCCAACAGCTCCCAGGGCAGGTGCACCAGACTCTGCTTGAACAGGTTTTTCCTGGGGAGCAATGCCACTTTATCTGAACCATGACTGATTTCCCTCCACTCGTATATTTGAATTAATTTCTCTTGATCTCTGCTACTTGGCCCTGCAGAGTAAGGAGCCTTTGGCAAGAGGTGGGGAATTTGCGTGAGCCACGGCCATTTTGAGGGTGCTGTGGGTTGTTAAAACTTATTTTCAGAGAATGTAGGTTTCTCTTCAGAGATACAATAGATAGTGCCGTTCTCAAATACTGTGTTTCAGATCTTTTGGAGGAAGGCCTTGGTCTGGAGGGGTGTTCTTAATTAAATTAAATACTTTGATTTCATAGAAAAGGTTTTTAAAGAGTTGATGCAGTTTCCTTATGACTAACTATTGTGTCCATAATTTATCCCACTTTGCCTTTTTTGCATTCCTATTGAAAGAATGCTTTTTAATCCATCACTATTTATAAATTATTAGAAGACAGAATAGAATAAAGAATAGTTCTTCTATATTGGGTAAAGCAATTAAACATTCTGTGTATTTATGGAACAAAAGAAACACTGACAGAGACGGTCTTCTATGAGAATTTGTGAGAGCTCTCTGTGGGGTGCCAGTTTGCCAGCAAAACACATGTAAAGCAATTTCAGGGCATGATGCAAAGCCCAACAAAGTCGATGGAATTCTTTCCCATTAATCCAGTGGACTCCGGATTGAACTTATCCATGAGGAGAATGAGTTGTTTGAGGAGACTGTTCCACAAACAAGCGCAACTGCAGGGTGCCAGGACTAGAAATTGATTAGGGAGCTGACATAAATTGAACAAGTATGTCTCCACAAAGACCTGAAATAATTAATGTGTGGCAATTAGATGGAAGACAGCCAAATCACATGATGCAGCTTTGTAAGGATGGATTTACCTGGAGTCTGTTGCCAGATACTTCTTTTTAAAAGAAAATTTCTGAGTAGTTACTTGCTAATGCACAAATCATTGTCATTCAGTAACTTAGTTGCTGCAATGGACAAGATCTGTAAACATACTTTTTCCTTCAATCATAAGACAGTCGAGAACTTTGATTGTTTTACAGGCTTAATTTCAGACAGACTAAATTTCGTTGTTTATGTAAAAACTTTTACACAGTGCTTCCTGCTAGCCCAGGCAGTGCTGAAGGCCAGCCCTGAGCTGCTGGGAAGCATACGTTAGTAGTGGGTGGTGTGAGTCGTGGCTGAGTGGTTATTTCATTTTATCTGTTTATTTTATTCATCCCCCTGTGAAATACCTTTCTGTTTTATTTACCGGCAGTCTGACTAGAAAAGGGTAAGCCATTACTTCAGCAAGGTTGTGATGTATGTACTTAAGGTCAAAAAGATATTCCTAAAAAGCTAAAAATAACCATTTTGAAAAATGTGTAGTCATCATGTATATCTTCCATATTAGAAAGCAAGTATGAAAATATTATAAAAGGTGTATTTTAATAACTAAGTGAGGAAAAGTACTTACACTTTGGTGTGCATTTTTTTTAGGGAACAAAACAGATGCTTTAAAACCTGGAATAAAAACGGAGACTTCCGATCACCTCTATGCCATGAAACATACTTCAAACACTACTAAAAATTGCTCTTTATTAAAACAGTATACGGCTTCCTCCCCTTTTAAGGTGGATAGTTTACATCCGTATTCATCTTTAGCACATAAGCCTGGCATAACAGCAGTGACCAATATTCAACAAGATTTTTCAGTTCCCTACGGGTATTTTGAATGCAGTAGTAAGCAACCTCACGTGACACCTTATGTTAATTGTAAGAACTTTGATGTGTCGGTCAAAGATTATACTGGAATTTTGCTGAATGATAAGATGAATGGTGTGCCACCGATTCTTCCAGAGGTCACTGCTCCAGGCCCCCCAGCCCATAAAGACCCCCTGCCCACTATACTTGAACATCAGCCAGGCAAACAGAATTGTCAGCTTCAGTTAGACAATTCTCCTTCTTCACAGATGATCAGCTCTTGTGATTTGTCAGTACCGATAAGCTCTCCGGCAAAGGATGCAGTCGGAAATGAAGCTGACTGTTCCCATGGATGCCCAATGGAAAAGGGCAGCTCCCATCGAGAACAGATGTGTGATTTTGACTGTGTTGACGAAAAGCCAAGCAGTGCACTGGGACAACCGACTGATTCCGAAGAAAAAGCTGAGGAAATGTGGTCAGACAGTGAGCACAATTTTTTGGATGATGACATTGGCGGGGTTGCTGTGGCACCTTCTCATGGTTCTATCTTAATTGAATGTGCAAGACGAGAACTCCATGCTACCACACCTATTAAAAAACCCAACCGCAATCATCCCACAAGAATTTCTTTAGTTTTCTACCAACACAAAAATTTAAATGAGCCAAAACATGGTTTGGCCATGTGGGAAGCAAAGATGGCTGAGAGGGCAAAAGAAAAAGAAAAAGAAGCGGAAAGATTAGGAACAGAGAATACCGAACTGAACTCTAACAGCAGGAAAACAAAGCAAACGAGTGAAAACAGAGATATTTTTTATGAAGACAATGAGTTCAACCAAATCCCATCACGCAGAGCATTAACAGTAACTAAGGATAACGTAATAACAGTATCTTCTTATGCCCTTACACGAGTGGCAGGGCCTTACAACCATTGGGCATAGGTGTTAGTATCAAATGCCTCCTCTTGGTGCAGTGTTACACAGTGTTTCTTTAAGGTGCTGTTAAAGAACAAGTCTCGTGTCGTTTACTATTTGCTCATCTCAACCATTTTCAGGCTGAGGTAAAAAAAAAAAGGGGGGGATTTCTTCTTAAACTGTGACTTTAACATTTGGTGGTGCTCAAGCACATTTTAAGCAAAAAAAAAAAAAGTTGTATAGTTTTAATACATTCTAAAAAAGATTTTGTTTAGGTTATTAACCTTGATTGAATCATTCAGTTTATTACCTTTAGGAATTTATATTTTGGTGCTTTAAATCAAGTCTGTTTACTACAAAATCATTTATAGGGATTTTAACAGGTTCATATTTTATGCTGTTAAATCAAGATATACAGTAATAGCTCTACACAGCTCTTGGTGCTTAACCACATCAAACAGTTAAAAATAAATAAGCTGAATTATTACTTCATGGTGCCATTGCTTTAACAACTTCCAACCATTGCTATATAGTCCAAATTACAGATAAAGCTTTTAGAAAACCAATGAAATTTTTTCTGTAGATTTGTCCTTGTGTATCAAATGAAGTTATTGGTAATGATGGCTGGAAGTTGTTTTTAAGCTGTAAATATATATTTTAAAAGCACTTTCTATTTTTAAAATTAACTTGAAATAGTATAGTATAAGGATCATATTGTCTAAGGTTTGTGCATACTCTACAGAAGAAATCATTTTATTCTTGCTGTGTAGAGTTCTGTATTGTTACAGCTGCAGTATGTATGCTAATAGCATATGTGATTGTTCTTAGACTTGCCCTTTTTCATCGAAGATTTTACGTTGCATATAAACAACAGTTATAAAATACAGAAGCATTTTATTTTCAAGAGAGTGTACAAACATGAAATTAGGAGACGTCTAGTCAATACATGTGTTGCTATTGGGAGTTATGAATATTATTTGGTTTTTTAACAGCAGCATTTGTTAGGATTTCTTTGAGCAATAAGTGCATAAGTCTCATTCGTTTGGAGCATTCTAAGTTAACATGACAACCAAATGTTCCTAATGCCTCAGGGGTAGGATTGTTTTGGGACGAAAAAAAATACCCCCTAGAGTTGCCTTATTCTATTTGGGAAAAAAAAAAATATTGTGGAAAATACAAAGGAAGTGTTGGAAATGTAGGAAAATTCTAATATTTAACAGCAAATTTTTCACTAAGAATAACTGATGTGTAATATTCACCAGCTTTCTAAGTTCATTTTTTTTTACAAAAATGTTTTGTAAATTTTTTAAGTGATTTCTACATTTCATGTAGAAAGGGTTTTATTCTTCCTTCCAAACATATGAAATTTGTGTTCTCCATTTCTGTTGAAAAAGTGACATATCATGAAATGACTATTTGCTAACCCAGAGGAAAAACAGACACTCCGTTGCTTTTAAATACTGTAGCATCCCACTCTTCTTTCTGATTCTCCTCTCCTATGTATTTCTTTTTTAAACTTATTTATTTAAACAAATTACCAAATGACAACGTTAGCTAAGGATTGACCTCATCCTGCAACTTCTTCCATGAGAACAGCTCTGCGTAGCCATACCTGCCCGGTCAGAGCCAGGAGGACCGCTCAAGAAAGGACTCCTCTCGTGACTGACAGCTGCAGGATCAGGCCCCAGAGACGAAGCTGTACCTTAATTCTGCCTCGGAGTCCTCCCCGTCTGGGTAACTTGTAGGTATAATGAGGGCAGAGTTTTTCCAGTGTGAAAATATGCTAATAATATACTTGATAATATTATAATGTAGTGGTGCTGTAACAGAGGAATATGAACTATCTAGATCTGCTTTATTTAAAAACCTAGACAAGGTGCTTTTTCCTTGAAAAGTTCAACTGTAAGCGCTATATTTACAGTTTCGGTACGAAAAGTACATAAATTGTATTTTTAACACATAGTGCCAGTTAGGACCTTGGTGCTACAAATACTTTAATGCGGCTGTAGATCAATGAGACTATTCTCCTGTATAAATGTATACACCTGTAGTGTTTGCAGGAGCAAGGTCTGAAGTAGCAATCACTATGTAACGACCTTGGGTTCAATTCCACAGATTCCTGTTGAAATTAACAAAAATGTTGATGGCAGAGAATGGCCGAATTGAACCCATTCTTTGTATCTTACCTATTTTAAGTAAAATTTGTAAAAAACCGGGTATGCTGCAAATTTTAGTTCAAAGCTTAATATTAGTTCAAATAGAGGATATGAAGGGATTGTAAATAATAATAAAACAAAACCAATATTATGCCATCATTTTGTACCAGCAGTTTTATGCTTCTTGACTATGTAATATACAGTATACATCAAATCATTATGGTATTTTGTGTGCCTTAGATTTCCATTTTAAAACTTGTATATTTTTGGTGAGCCGAAGATTAGTAAGAATTGCAGCTGTCCATACAGTAAGTAGTACTGTACGTTCTCTAGCTGTTCCATTCATGTATTTGCTATCTGAAAACCCTTGTACGACACCACGATCAGTCATCTACAGAAAGATAAGTTTATTGGTTTCACTGATGGTGCTGATGGCTTTAGTTTCTGGAATGTAAACTGAAAAAATCATTTATTGTTGTACACAAAATTAGTTAAGTTACAGAGCCATCTCTTTACCTTTTAAAATGTTCAGATCATTAAAGTGCATCATTTTTACATGAATCTTCCCCTGTGAATGCCCACGTTTAACTTATGTCTGATTGGCAACTTCGAGATAAAAATGTTCCATTGAAAAACCAGCAGCTTCCCTCAAAGAAGTGAGAAACTGAAAGATGGATCTAAAAGGATCCCTCCAAACATAGCCCCTGGCAAGTCACTGCTCAAGTGGCTGCGCCTGTAGACTTTCAGTAAGTCCAGGTCTACCTTTTTTGAAATGGCAATTTTAACAGAGAAAAGTATCTCTTAACATAATAGTTAATGCTATTAACTGATAGGTGCTAAAACTCACAGTTACGACTTTACTAAGTTTACTTATATGAGAAAAATACATCATCTATACAATAAAATATCATTTGCGGTGCTCTTTTCTTGACTGTCTATCACGTAACTACTTTTTCAACGTGTATGTAACAGGCAGGTGTGCTGGCCACTTGTATTTCCTGCTGTGGCACGTAGCAGGTTGTGATTTGAGAAGCTAATATTTTCTATTGCTGTACTGCGGTCTAGAAAATGCAACTATTTACTGTTCTCACAACTGTGTGCTATTTATTGTGACATTTCAGAATATTTATCAGTCTTGTACACAAATTATGTTGTTTTGAGTAAGGTTATCATTTTATAACAGTATTTGTCTCTTAAAATTTGCAAATCTATGGGTCTATTGCTTTCCTTTGCAGCCCACACAACCACTTGTAATTTGCTCTTACCCCTTAACAAAGTCCTTCCAGGATGGGCAGATCAGGAGCTGGGTCTAAAATTAAGGTAGCTGGCTAGGTCAGACCTGCACATTTGACTTGGTTTCCAACAGCTGGCGCTGTGCTCAGGGGGGAAACCCAGAAAATGGATTCAGGTGCCGGCTGGTGGTTGGTTTTGATCCTTTTTCACAGTACACTAGCAAAAACTGTGGTGATCCAAGATGGGACACCTCTGACGTCCCAGAAGAAACGCCTCTCATCCCTTTCTCCATTGGGTCCAGTACCACTGCTCCCCCTTCACTCTGGAGGGAAGGAGCAGTGTTTTCTGCAGGAGCCAGTTCTGTTTGACTCGCCGAGTCCCTGCTGGAGTTACTGCAGTCATGTCCAATTAAACAGTGAATTTTATTCGTGCGGTTTCTCTGCGCTTACTGATCTGTAACACGCTATTGTTATTACAGAGAATAGAAAAAAAATATTTCTATAAATACTTCAGTCACAAGATCCAAAAAGCTTTTTAAGAACTTGCAAGTACTTGTGACTTTCTAGCTGTAACAGTTGCATTCAGATTATTATTTTTTAAGGACTTTCTAAGCTAACTTTTACTTAATAAATAACTGCTGTTAAAAGTCCTTATCTTACCTATGACAGTGCTTCTCTATACTTAGAACAGGAAAAAACTGTAGTATCTTAAGCAACATTTTATGTTAAGCGTGGGTAAATGACAGCATCTTTAGTACTTAAGATTATTTGTAACATACAACTGTTTGGTGTTTCTTGAAGACCTTTTTAATATCATTGCAGTATTAAGCTAAATCTGGTGGGTCAAATTTGGGTCCTGTTTACGTTGCTGCAGCCCCATTGACTGCAATGTGCTCATTCATCTTGCTTTCTTGCAGTTTTTATATCTAACTGGATGGACATGGGTAACAGTTGACCAAAGTCTGTGCCGACTCAGACCCTTGCAACCTTACCAAAATTAACAGGTTTTGCAAGGACAGATGGAGAGGGATTTGGAGTAAATGTTGTAGTTCTAGTTAAAGACAGAGGTTACATTGTTTGTAGCATGAGAAGTGATACCAGGACTGTAGAGGGACAAATACCTTCACCTCAAGTTTCAGGCCACGCGGGCAGGTCTGTTTCAGACCACCTGCAGGCTTATGCACTTGACAGCTTTTTTCATTTTTCTTATCTGATAGGTTGCTCAATGAGAGAGATGTTATGGAAGCATGCTAATAAAACTGCAATTTCATGGTTTATATTTACAATGTAAGGTCAGTCTTGCCCTCTCATCTCCCATGAAATTTCTTCGATGTTGAAATTAGCTCCTTTTATCAAGCAGCCATCAGCTTTGTCATCTATTTCTATAAATTTTTCCTCTTTTTTTTTTTTTGCACAGAAATCCTGTAACTTCTAGGTTAACAGGAGGAAATAACTGTGCCTTCAGATATATGAAAAACTAAATTGCATGTCCACTTCTATACTTTGTATACATAACAGCAGTTACATCCAGGCAGTGATGAACAAACTCTCTTTCACATCTATTGTGCTCAGTAAAATTCAGATTAGGGTCTTTGTGACATATCTTCCATAAAATTGTGGTTTATTTCTTGTGTGCAAGGGATCTGCCCAACTGTGACTTGTGATGATGCTGTCTATGATCTGATCTTAACACAATTAGAGATGAGGAACAGTCCAGTCACATTTGGAAAATCTGGCTTTCTTCTTAATTGTATCGGGCATTGATCTGACTTTCAGGAGGAAGTGTTAATACCTTTCCATAAAATTAAACTGTAGAGAAAGTTTTCATTGATTTTTGTGACACCGTGGTACTGCACTGCAATGCCTGTGTTACAGCATTGTTTCTAACCAGTAAGGATGTGTTATCATGTTACACAGCTGTGGATGTATGTACAAATTCATCGCTTTCCATGGTTCCTCTGGAGACATTAATCTCTCCTTTGTTCTCTGTCTGTGTATACTGGTTTAAATAAAAAAAAAACAAAACAAAGAGGAGTGAGAGAGCTGGTCACCCTTTAATCTGTGTAGAAGAACAAGGTGGCAAGCACTGCTGTCATCACCAGTCATCTGCTCCTTCCCATGATGAAGATGGAGCATGTGGCATGGCATGGCATGAATAAGTCTCAGGCAAAGCTGTGAAGGTGCAGTTGGCTTTTGAGCACACATGTTGTAGTTGCCAGGGTACTACTTCATCTTGACACTTTTTCTAGTACATCTAACTTTAAATTCATAAGCTTTTTTATTTAGTCAGTGACACATTGATGTTCTCCTTTAATATTAAGCTGAGTGGCAAGTGTCAAGAGTCCCAAGGATGTGGGCACTTAGTGGAACAGTACAGAAACTGGCCTCGGTGTCTTCTGGAGTTACCTGATGTTTAGTCAGTTTTCACAAGTTGTCTACGTGCTGCTCCAGTATGTTGCTGCAAAATTATAATTACATAAAGGAAAGAGTTTTATTTGAGGCTTTCTCAAAGACCAGGGATTTCTAATAGTAGTATGTAATCAGGCACCAGTATTCATATGGATCACTTCTTCTAAAGAGTGGTTGAAAATACATTTTGTGTTTACTTTATTGCTTCCCTATTAAAACATTTTTGGTTATTTTAGAGGAGTGAGCAAACCTCTTGTTCAATACTGTCATTTACATTCTTGACTAAATTATGAAGACTTAATTCTACCGTGTCTCCCTGAAGAACACTTAATTTGACTAGTGTTCATGAGTACGTATGATTTTCTACTCTGTACGGACAACATTGAATGCTACAGCCACCTTTCTCACTCCGTGGTCTCTTTATGGATCGTCTGCTGTGGTTAGCTGTTCTCATGGTCAGTGCTAGATCGCATTATAACCTGCTGCTTGAATGGTTTAAATGCTTGTAACTACTCCAGGAGTTCTTCCTGTCCCTCTGCAGATCTGCTTCAGTACTCGGCGTTAGCAGTATAGCTGTCAGCCTGCTCGTGAATTCCCTGCGCACGCTGTCGCTGCTTTGTATGTAAATCAGCCAGTCTTCATCTCAGGAATATCAAAAGAACTTACTCTCCTTGTGACTCTTACAAAATTGATTCCTTTCAGTCATCTTTTATTTTATATATGACAGTTTTAGGGTTTTTTTTACTACATGTGCTCTCATAGGGAGCCTAGGATATTGCAGTTGGATATTTTTTTCATTCCAAGAAAGAGGGATAATTCATTATCTGTCACAATCGGTGCTTTCTCACTTTTTAAATCAAATAATCAATTTTCCAGTTTTCAGATTTCTTGATGTAATTGTTGTACTCTGTTCTTATATCTGCAAGTAGCCAAACAAAAGAGCCTTTGCAAGACTAGAAAACTGCTCATCCTCTGAGAAGAGAAAGTCATCCCTTCTCAGAGTACAAGATTTTTGCTTCTGTTGCTGTCAGCTCTGTGAAATGCCCTCTTTTTTTTGAGTTACTCTACCAGCTCTGCTCAGATCTTGACCCAAGACAGCTGCTGCGGACCCTGCACAATTACAAGAGCAGGAGCATTTCTTTACATCTTCTGGTTATATCCCTGTGCAGAGACCAGTCACAGTCCATGTGAGAAACCCAAGTATTGCGTAAGTTAAATGCCTTAACTAACATGGGACTGCTTGGAAGAAAAGAATGGAACAATGGATTTTATTTTTGTTCTTCCTCTGTAGCAGCAAGTGGAACTGATTGAGCTTGAGGCTTTTATTAAAGGGTATAGGGGCGTCAGCGTCACGGTTTTCCTCTTTCTGAGACATAAAGACTTTTTAGGATCCTTTTTGAGTCCAGTTTCCCAGTTCATCATCCCAACATTGTTTTGCAGTGTTTAACCACATACTCATAACTTCAGTTTTAAAAGATACGAGATGCTTCTTGATGCTGTATCCTTAATTCTTCCCACAAAAGTCTCTTTTTTTCTTCTTTCCTACTGGACCATTATTTTTCCACACATACTTACATTAAAATGCTAGAATCTTCCAACAGCATACTTGCAGTGAATGCAAGACTGGGGTGCTAAATAACTTAACATGCAGGTGACTTGCTCTGTTCAGTGTGACTGATGAACAGTGCTGTTCCCAACACTCAGCACACCATACCAGCTTTCCTCATAAAGTCAGAGGATGCAGGTTTAGACCTCAAAGAACCTATGTATGTGAGAAGGAGGACAGATTTAGCAGTTAATCTACGGAGAGATGCCAGGTAGAGCAGATGAACTGTATTCCAAAGAAGTGCTGTTGCAGTGGAGCAAGGGAACTGCTAGTTTGATGTTCAGTATTGCAGTTGTTGCCACAGAACATTTTAATGCTGTTGTGGAAAGTTTTGTGACCTGATCAATATTTTACATGTATATCTGTATTTTTATTATAATATTGTAATGGAAAAGGGTCTAGGGTTTGGGAGTCATCTTAAAATAAGAGTGAAGGCCCTAATTCTCCTTTATGCTACTGTCCTCTGCATTACATTAAAAGGATAAAGGGGCCTTAAATAGATGTTGATTTAACTTACATCCTTTGGAGTATCTCATTACACTGATAATGGTATAAAAGGTCAGTAGTATAAATCAAAACCGTTACCAAATGACTTATTTTTACAATCATCTGAAGTCAATTTAATGATAGCCCTATTGTGCACATACTGGCCAGTAACATCCAGATTGTTCTTAGTTTAGAAATACAGTTCAAAAAGAAACTGGCTTGGTTTTTACCAAGTTTGAAGTATTCGCTTATATTGGCTCTCCTTTTCCCGACATCATATACAAAGAGAATGTGGTAAAAGATTTGTACCTGTAGGTAATGGCCTGGCCAGAAATCTCACAGAATTGCCAATAATACTGTTCCTAAGCTTTGGTACTTTTTCTCAAAATACTTGCTTCTCTTTATCATAACTTGATCCCTTTCGCTTGATTATATAAAATGGGGTTTTGACAATCTACTGAACTCCGTTCTTTTCTGACATGAAGACCTAACAGGGTGCGTGGTATTGTGTGACGTTGTCCCATTGGGGTGAGTTTTGAGACACAAAGCTAAAAGCCAACACTTTGACTGCCCTAACTGTGGCGATACTCAACAGTGAAAGCGTTGGAGCCACCTTGTGTGCTCAAGTCACGCAGAGCTTCCCCTGTTGCCAGTGGAAGCTTTATGTAAGCATTAAGCCCTGCTACATTGCAGTTATGAAATGCAACGCAATGCAAACTTCTCTTTCAAAAAAGTTCGAGGAAAAGGAAATATATTTGGGTTCTTAAATTGCTAAACTGCTGTGATACTACAGAGCCTTATGAGGAACAGATTTCATACTCACTTCGTGAATGCCCTTCTAAGCCATGCAACTCAAAAGGCAGCGTCTGAACGTCGTGAATCTCTTGTCCTCAAAATGAAAAAATAACTGTAGGCAAGAAAAACAAATGTGATATCCCAGTACCACTAAAAGAAAGCCAGTTCTAACCAATACAAACATTCAGACAATTAATTATTCTACGATTATTTGTACAGTTTGGAAGACACAGCTCTACATAATGTGACAATATCATACCAGGTCATAAATACTGTTCAGAATTCGCTGTCGTAAGAAAGAACATTAATATGTAAGGACACACTGTACTGAAATGCTATGGCTAATGAATTCTTCCCTGCTTTGCAAAATTAAAAGATTAACAGTATGCCAAAGCAAAAATAAAAGTCAGCATTCTCTTTCTTTCTTTCTTTCCTTCTTTCCTTCTCTCTTCTTTTCTCTCTTTCTTTGTCTTTCTTTCTTTGGGATGCATTTGATATTTATTTTTCAACTTTGAGGTTTTGGATTATTTCCAGTTACCAACCTACAGTATTTGGATCTGGAGCATAAAATTATCTTCCTTAAACAAAAGATGATGTACAGGGAGAAAAAAATCAGAAAGAAAAAGCACTTCATTATGTCACAGTATTTACAGGAGAAAGTAGAAAAATTACTTCTTTTCTCAAAAAAAAAAACATTTGGGGCCTGATTCTTTCCTAGTATAACTGAGCATGGCTTCATGACGCTGGTGGAGCTGTGAAGAGTTACGCTAGCTGAGAAACAACCTTAAAATCTTTGCAGACAAGGGAACCCTTACCAGCAGTACTTGAAGACTTGTGAGTTGTGACTGCATGTTACTTGAAAGATCTAATTAAGCTATGTTTTTTGGTGCAAGCAGTTGTTGTACATGATTTCATGTTTATGTAGCAAGATGCATTGAAATGTTGATACTAGTATTGAAACATACATGTAAAAATTGTTGTTGTGGAAATTGTCTGTTCTGTTCTATTTTTCTTGTGTGTCTCATCTGTTTAGAACGTAACTTTTTTTTTTTATTGTCCTAACTGAATAAGGCTAAATGAATACTGTAATTGAAAATATATTTTAAATCTTGTCATGAGTTTTTAAAAAGACTATTACAAATTGTATCATTCCTGATTACACAGAACTTTGTGGGTGGTTTTAAATAAATTTTATACTTCTATTTTGCACTTACTCGTCTAATTTTTCTTTCCTGCATTTTTCATGCATTCCTTCTTGTAAAATGCTTTGAGAAAGAAAAGCAAGTTGTTTTCCCAATGCAAACCAAAACAAAGTCATGCTGAAGTAAGTAAAGACTCAAAATTTAGGCCAGGAGAGCCTGTACCATACAGCTTACAGCGAAGTTAATGCCCTGCTTTATAATACAGCATGTAATGCTACGTATATGCCCCATTTAAAACTATTCATGGCTTGAAAGTTTAGACCAGGAATTTTAAAATTACTGATTCTAATGGTAGAAATGGTCTAGTCCTGCAGCGTATCTGGGGGTGCAAGAACCTCATCAAAGATCTGACAATAGCAAGGAGTTACTCTAATAAAAATACTAGTCTTTAGATTCTGTGTGTTTATATAATTTACCCTATTATCAGTAAAACAAAAGTCAGTAAAACATCTTTTTAAGGGTAGAGTAAGAAAATAATTGCTAATAAAAGTATTTTCATTTTATGACCCATTTTCCCTGCAGAAATTTTGCTCTTATCACTACTAACCATCGTTACGTGTAGAAATACATTTATGAATTAACTCAGCCCTATAGGACTATAGGTTCACCTGAGTCAGTGAGGTTTCTGCATTGGAAAAGGAATGGGCTTAAATCATTCTGCTGTCTGGTCCCTGCCATCAGTCTGCCCTTGCTTCGTGCAGGACTGACCCGTCCCAGGCAGAGCCGTGCAGCGAGAAAAGCAGCTGGGAAATTCTAAACTATTTCTGACTAAAAAGGACAAAACGGTTTGTGAACACATCTACACAGTGTCTCTTTTTTTCTACCAGCCCTGTATGGCAGAGCAAGGTTGTGGGAATCATTTACTATGGCTTTTAATTCCCATCCAGTGGAAACAGTCCAGGTTTTATTTGCTACAAATCAGAGGGTATGTTATTTTTTCTCAAGACAAAACAGACTCAGTGCTTGTCCGCTTTACTATGTGACATTTTAGTGTAGAACAATACTAGACAGAATTCCGGTCCTTTAGATCTGAAGAAAAGGAGGAAAAGTTCATGTTTGCTTCTTTTCCTTCTCCAGTAAGTGCAGTAGCAAAAGCTACTGTTAAAATAATCTCACAGATAACTGGAATCTCCTAGAGGGCAGGAAAATGCTGCTGTCCTCAGGCTTCAGTAATTCCCTAGTCATAAACTACGTTATGTGATATAGTGCATCTGGGAGCTGAATGTGGTAATCCAACAGGAAGGCCTGTACCCTCCTATGTAATTTGCTGTTCTTTTAGAGGATAATCATTACTGAATTTTGATAGCAACATCTCCCAACTTGCCCCAGGCGTTCTCTAAACTGTACCAACCAATCTTTCAACACAGCTATGCATTCCACAGTTGGGTATTAGAGTCTGTAACTTCTAGCACATGTAGGTTTTGAATGGCACTTAAAAGACTTGGGAGGAAACCCAAAAACATCATTATCAAAGGAGAGACGTTGATGAGAAGCAACATCTTCTAGCTCCCTTTCAGGTACTGCCAGCCAACTGCATATTGCCTCCCTGGCATTCCCACTGGGTACTGTGTTCCCAGTCAGAGCTACATTTCTTCATACGTTGTGGAGCATGTTCCATACTGAGATTTTAAAACACAGCTTCACCCGTAGCTTGTGGGAACAAAACCAAACCAAATTTACCTTCCCTGGCATCCCTGCAAGGTTGCCAAATGTGAGTTTATCTTGTCGAGCTTACCACCTGGAGATGGCTTCAGTGCTTTCTCGTATCTTGGATTTCTTATGTAAATTATACAGGTAATAGAATATTGATGTAGTACGGTTGGTTGCTTTTGAATTCCTAAAATGTTATAGCCTTAAATTACGATACCTGTTAAAATGGTGTTAATTGCTAACTAAAATTGGTAATAAACTTACAAGTTTACAAAGTTCCTTTTCAAGCTTACCTGGGGATGGCTGAACACCTGCCTGCCAATGGGATGCAGTGAATGAATTCCTTGTTTTGCTTGGCTTGCATGTGCGGCTTTTGCTCTACCTGTTAAACTGTCTTTATCACAACCCACGAGTTCTCTCACTTTTACTCTTCCAATTCTCTCCCCCATCTCGTGGTGGCGGGAGTGAGCGAGTGACTGCGTAGTCCTACTGCCCTCTGGGGTTAAACCACCACAGCAAGAGAAACGTCTTTGCTAATGCTGCAGTTACACTTCTCTGCGGTGCTCTAATGCCTGATGCAGAACATAGAATAGCAAGGCTTGACAGCTGTTGGATAATGCTCTTGCTGGTTACTGTTGTTATATATTATTATATTAGTTTACATCTTCAAAAGGAGTATTCATTGAAATATAGGACTTTGTGAATTCTGTACATCAGAACAAGCATCATATTCAAATGTAATTAAACACAAGCAAGACAGTGCTTCAATTAGTAGTGTTTTGGTTCAAAAAATCACCTATACAGTCTAAAATAAAATAGTAGCCACCAATATCCAGCTGTATTTTTAATCTAAGACATGTTGGAAAATATTTAAAATGTGTAAATTTAAACCCAGCTATTTCAATAACCATTGACTGGAGCACAGTTCCTAAGATGGACCTCTAATTCCCTGTCCAGTCTGCTTATTTCTGCTTTTATGATATACAGCAGTTATACAAAATTCTTAGCAGTTGAATTCTTGAAAATGTCAATGTCTTTTTAGACAAGGCCAAAAATTAATTAAAATCCCTTCTGTTCCACATGTACATCTCCATTCATTCATAATATAACTAGGTAACAATTCACTGTTTGATCCTGAAGTCATCCTGAATTGCTACTGGAGGCATCATGACTTAGCCTTATTTTCCATCTCAGAACAGTAAAACTTTTGCCTCTTACGGCGTAAGAAGTCAGCAGTTCAGTTTTTTGTGACCACTTTATTTTACATGTAGACTTCTATTTTTGCATGCTGATGACTACTCCCTTCACTTGAGGAATCCCTTCAGGGAAATGATGTACTAATCCCATGCTTCATCAAACAAACACTTCTATGATACACTCTGACTGACTGCCACAAATCCCTGAAAGGATTCATCTGGGTTACAGCTTCTACAAATTTTAAGGGTGAGATTTGTTGAGCTGCTACAAATTATCCTGTTCTGTGAGGATAAGAAGCTGTAAGTGGCTCACATGTGCCACTGCTTAACAACCCGCCTTAGGCTGTAGCTCCTGTGAGATCTGGCTAGCTATGTAGTCAAAAAAAAAAAAAAAAGCCAAAAAAAACCCAACAAAAAACCCCAGAATGCTTTACTGTAGAGTGCTCACCAGAAACCTGAGGCTCTGGATCACCCCAAAGAGTACAGGCAAGTATTCCCTTTATATGTAATTTCCATTGTATCTGAGCAAGTATTAGAGTTCTAGTCATTCTCTTTTGCCCTTTCACACTGGAAGAGGCATTACTTGGGCCTGTTATTGAGCATAGAAGTTCTCAAGGTGTTCCCTGCTCTCCCTGTAACTCACAGCCTGCATGGTCCTTGGCAGGTTACATCTCTGAATCTCTAGGCTCAGCTGTACTGCACTGGGAGTTATGCCTGCAGGGCCTTCAGATCAGAGGCCTGTGCTCTGCTATGGGAAAAGGCTAAATATTGCAGGCAGTAGCGGAAGGGAAATAGGTTCCCAGCTCTCAATCTCCTGCTTTTCAAGCAATGGAGCTAAGATTTTAAAGGTGGTCAGGATGATTCGTCAGATCTCTCTTCTTTATTGCCTGCCTATAGAAGTGCATTAACTCTGTCTTTCATATAGCATGGCTACCCCAAGATTATAAGGAGATAGATGAGAAATCCTTTCTCCTATACACGACCAAATCTGATACACCTAGAAAGGAAGTGCCTTCTTAAAGGTACTAGGGACTTTCCTAAAGCACTCGAATACAAGTCGGCGTGGTTAAGAAGAAAGGAATCCTTAAAACCTATGCCCTTATGCAGAGCAGCTACTTCTGTTCTCTTTTTTATCTTCCATGAATCGTGAGGAATGATCCAAACATTACAGCTCTCCCTAGACAGAAAGCCTCACATTAAACTAACGCTCATATTTTCTCCTTCAACCAACATCAGGTAAGAGCTATCCCATAGTCCCCTAAGAACTCTAAGACTCAGGTAAGTACTTCTGATTAAAGTCAAATGTTAAATGGTTAAGCAAAACCAAAAGTCATAAAATTTGAAAACAAATCTGTCTGAATTTAGTTCAGAAATTACTTTAACTCTTAAAAGAGAGTTACATTTTCCAAAAGATTTCCTCCTTTTGCAAGGAATGTGTTGTCTCTGAAATTTCACATCAACTATGGTCATCTAAAACAATTTTCAAAAGGGTTTCCTTCTAACACATCGTAAGAATGGGGTTTTTTTTGAATTTTGAAGTGTCAAATGGGAGTATTCAAAAGGAAAAGGTATTTTATACTTGGTTAGAAAAAGATGTTTAGTTGCCTGTATAAAACTGCTGTGCCGAAGCATCGGTTCGACTGAATGAAAGCCAAGCTTTCATGAGGCTGGCAGAAGAATAGCTGTAAACAGCACAGACCCTGGAGGCCTCTGTGTAGGGATCTGAGTTCAGAACTGAAATAGGAATGTTTTTCGTAGTTACCTCACTAGTGGTGAGCTGCCTCATTAACAGGGCACTGAGACGGTATTTAGCTTACATTTCATCTCGGCACCACTGACAATCTGTTCGCTCTTCTATTTATTCTTCTATTTACCTCAGAATAATCTCTAAGTTATTAGCAGAAACATGTTGAGAGTTTCTTTTTTTGATTTTTACAGAAATATGTCCCATTCTTGATTCTAGCCTGCGTTCCAAATTTTTTAGCTAGAAGATTTTTACAAATCACCTTGGATTTTTTTTTTTTTAATGTAACCAGAGAGGCTGTGGAAGGCTTTACGCCATGCCTGCAGCCAACGGGTAACGGCAAGGCTCCATTTAATAGCATGCATCTCTTCTGCACTGTCACTACCATTGCCTGCACTAACGCAGTTCTGTTAAAAAAGACCTTCATCACTGCCATCTGAAGAGCCGTCTCCTTTCCAGTCCTGCTGTCACTGTGGACAGTGCTGTCCTACTAACAGACTAATTCTTCTACATATTTTCTACCTGATTGCAAAAAAAAATGCTACTGTTTATCTAAATATTTTTATTTGTTCATACATCAACTTTGGACATGACTACATTAGGATGGGAGTTGCTTCAGTTCTCTGTCAGCACTCTTCAGAACTAAGTCAGCCTTCTTATATATCCCTTGTCATATCCCTCTTATCCATCACAGTGACAATTAAACCTTTTGTGAAATATATTGGGATACTATTTGTATGAACTGTATCATGCACAGTGCAGCTGCAGAGTACTGAGAAGTTCATTCTAGCTTTTAAATCATTCTGTAAACCTCTAAAGACTTTTAAAGCTTATCTGAGGGTTAATTCTTGGTGCTTCTGATGGAGTTCACAGGGGTTCCTCAGTGAAAGTATGCCTTAGCCTGCCCCCCCCCGCCCCCTGCACTATGATCTGTTAGCCCCAGGAGTAGTGCCAGATATTCAACAAAGGCTAAATTATAGCTATGAACACCTACCAGCCTTAATAAGGAG
This sequence comes from Stercorarius parasiticus, assembly GCA_013396915.1. NCBI lineage: Eukaryota > Metazoa > Chordata > Aves > Charadriiformes > Stercorariidae > Stercorarius > Stercorarius parasiticus. The sequence goes on along the minus strand of VWZL01002834.1, from coordinate 113,584 downwards.
AGGTTTTTTTATTCCAGGGGAAGATGTTCATTCCGTTTACCTTCTAAATTCAGTGTAAATAAACACTGTACCACTTACTGAGATCACAGTGGGATTAAATGATGTATTTAATCTCTATAAACTACAGCAAAATGCAGAAACCCTTATTCTTGAATTAGAGATGGCACGTTTATGAGAGGTAGTAAAATGAGCTGTATCAAGACCAATCCCCTAATAATTTCACTGGGTCAAACCTCTGCATGTAATGCAAATGCAGTCAGCTCTGTAAAATATTCTAGGATTTAGCCCTCCAGGACCTAGGGTCACACTTGAATTTAGGGAAGACCAGCCTCTTGTCAGATACATGTATCCTTAACGTAAATTTAAGGAAACAGTAACAAGTGCACCCAGTCTCACAAACCTAATACAACAGACTAGAAATGTGACAGAAATTCAGTATTTAGGGGATGCACAGACTGTACTGCCCTTTCTCTGTACTCTAAGACTGCAATTTTTTAACCCAGAATGGTAAATGTTCTGATTAAAATCTACAAACAACCCATTCAGTAAAAGTCCTTACATAAAAATTCTAGAAACAGGACCTTTATCAGACTAGGATCTCCAATTAATTTTGCAAGATCAATAAATGCTAAAAGCTTTCACCAACAGATAAGATTCCCTTCTCTGAGCTCACTGAAAGCATGATCTTAAGTAGTCTTACCGAATCACTACCAATTCCCTTAGACAGCAAACTTTACCAGTTAAATATATCGTATGTGATGCTCATATATCACAGAACACCCCACCTTGGAGGATACCTCAAAAGACCTGGTTCAACCTTTTGTGGAGAAGAGAGCCTACATGACTCTGTCCAGTTGCATCTGGAAAACCTCCAGTGATGGGGAATCCACCACATCCCTGGGGAAGTTCTTCCGGTGATTGATTTTTCTCACTGTAAAAAATTTCCTTCTTATACGAAGATGAAATTTTTTCCCTGTGTTCCTGGTGTATATTAGCTAGAAAAAAATTAAATTTTGTTTTATTTATGTTAGGGCGTTTATACTAATGCAAACTTTGTCAGAAGTCCATTCTCAACCCATTTAATTTTGTCCCAATATAGTAGACCATAAAAAGCTTTCCTTCCTCACCCTGTGACTCTTAAAAACAAACAAACAAGTAAATAAATGTTATTTGCAACCTGCTAAGCCTGATCAGGTTGATTTAAGTCTGTGATGTCCCTCCTATGTTTTTGAGGGGTCTGGCCAGTTCAGAAACAGTTTTGTCAAATGCTCTGTATAGCGCTATGTAATAAACTTGCAGTACTGAATGTGTCATATGTTTGGGAAAGTGTAAAGCTTCAGTACATATGACTACAGTCATAAAGACTACAACAGAAATTTTTGTGCAAGAAGAAAACTACGGTAATTTGCCCAGAAGGTTATATGCTGCTGAAGTTGGCTCCTAAAACTTAGGTGTCAAAAAAGCCATTAACTGAACTGTTGTTATCAACAGGTATTCCTGGAGATCTAGAAATGTAAAAATCTATTTGAATCTCTTGAATGATCTTTTCTGACCTTCTGAAGAGAATGCATAAACCCATCAGCAGCCACAAAGAACGTGTTCCACTAATAGCATGTATAGATCTGAAAGTTAATTCGGAAATGAGCAGGATGCAGAGAAATGTATTTCCAGCAAGAATATGAAAAAAACATAATATAATAATCTTTCATCATCAGAGTTGTTACATCATCAAAATCAAGTGAAGTAACCATCTGGAATTGGCAAAGTTCTTACATTTAGCTGGACAGATACAATATGACCAGCTATTAAACATTATTAGTTTTCTGTCCAGTAGCTTCATGTTGGGTATGAAATGCTAATTTCCATGTTTTCTCAAGTGTACAGATTGTCAAAACTATGTTTATTAGAATATTACCATTCTATGATTGTCCTCCAATTAATTCCCCTAAATACACAGTACGACTACAGTTAAATCTGTTTCTGGTTTTCTTCAACCAAAAATGAGCCTCTTCCACATTTTCTTCTCTGTTTTTCTTTCACAGCACACACCTAAGATATCTCAAACTAGTTTTGTTTTACCCGATGTGGGAAATATCATAGTACCTCTGTTGCTGCTGTACAGTGACAAGTGTTTGATAAGTGCTTAATTTTTGTATAAAGGATGCTATATAACAGGCATTCAGATGTAACATATTTATGACGGTGTTGAACTCTACATGTAGTGTCAATAATATATAGTGATTTATCGAAGAGTAATAGCGGAGCCATCTGTGCTAATGTAGGTAATTGAGGAACCTGCCTCTGAAGCATATAGTTTCCTTACAACCAACCTTACCCATGTTCTCATTTTCGAAAGAAGGATAAGCATTATAACAGTTTCTTGTTTCACTTTATTTCAGAAATAGGATGCCTACTTTTCGAAGGCTGTGAGCTAGAACTTAAAGGCATTTCTAAAGGCAATGCCAAATATTATTTGCCGCTGATACCCAGTCATTCCTTTTAGATTGCAAAACCCTGCAGCACACACTTCTGTTTTGAGGTAAGTTTATGATACAATAACTGTTACGAGACACATTAGGGGCACTTTGAAGACAGTAAAGATTTGTGTAATGACAAATGTGATTATTCTTCTGTTTCTTCAACATCTCTGGGATCTGAAGTTGGAGTGATTAGTTGGCTTCACTAAGGGCAAATGTGTTTGTATCTCTGAAATGAATTACAGCGGTGGGTTTTTTGTTTGTTTGTTTTTTGGTTTTTTGGGTTTTTTTTCTTTCTCAGATGAAGGTGAGATACTGCACTAAACAGCAAATATAATGTGCCAAATGTTGATACATACCAACATCAGCGCAGGTCTACAATTAATACCATATGCAGAAAAAGTAAAATTTCATATCCCTTGAGCTAATGGAGAAACTCCTCTATCTCAAAGCAAGCCATACACTAGCTTTTTGAGCACCCAGTATGCTCCTTAGAGACCTGTGATACCCACTTCTCGATCTGCACTCCATCTACACCCAATATCAAGATCAGCATGCTTCTATTTGCTACTTCAGTGTTTATACTTTTTGGTGTATTATCTGTTGCTTCTACAGAGATGAATCAGTAATGCTGGGCGTTGTTGTGCTAGTGGAAAATGTATTTATTCCTATGATTGTGTACACAAAGAGGTGTTGTTGAGAGCTCTTTTAGTCACAGATCCTTGAAAAATAAACCAGAAATCTGTTAGTTTGAAACCTTTTAAAATAATAGTATTTAATCGAGGACCAAATGAGCCTCTGTTCAAAGGGGATTTCCAGAATGTTGGCGCGGAAGGCTCGGACACAACACGACGATCAATATGATCAGGTTGATGCCACTTTATTGCTCAGATAGCTCAGTTTATATACATTCTGTTATCGCATTACACGCGCCGTTGGCCTTATGATTGGTTTCAGCAAGCAAACACGCGGCTCTGAGTATTCTACCATTGGTTAAAGCTAGCTGTTCACGCGAACGTGGCTCCTACCTACAGGCTGTGTGAAGTTCTGTCTTTATCATGCTTTTTTTCCCTTTTTCACAGCATTCATGCTGCCCGAATGTAACCTTTCAGTCCTTATTGTTATCCACTCATAACCTTCGAGTACAGAAGCCTACTTACAAGTTAATTACAGATCTTCAGTGCTTGGAGTGTTCACAGGATGTCCATTCCTTACCAGAAAATCTCCCACACCAGAAAACCTCTGGTTAGTAAAGAGCACGTACACCACTGTGGAAGGGGACACAGATCAACTTCACGGCTTTCCTTGGCAAAAGTATGTAACTGAGTACTAAAGGGCAGAGATACAAAGTATGAACTATTTGTACTATGAGATTTTTACTACAATGTAGCATTTCCTGATACCAAAGTTCTTTTCTTTGTGCATTTCTATTAATCTTTGTTAAATGTAACAATTGTACCAAAATACATATGACAGTCTTTGATTATAAGCTCTAAAAATAATAATTTCTCTCCACCATATCCCCAGCTTGTTCTTAACTCCTGTAACCACCATGAAGGCTGGAAGCAGGATATGCTTTATGGGTTTTGCCTTCTAATTTGTATCTTTTTCTCAACTTGACCAATTATTTTAAGGTAACTTGTAGAAATGTTGTATCTTTCAGATTTCTGCCCCTTCACCAATTTTAGATTAAATAGTCCAATGCACTTAAAAGATACTTAGGGAGCCTAGAGTTAAGAAACAAGACTAGAAGTGCTCACATTTTTTTCACTGCGATTTCCATTACAAGCATTCTTCACCACAACAGCATGGTTTGTCTTGAAAAGAGGATACAGAGACCTAAAGAATTCAAAAGGAGTCATTAGTATGCTATAAGTGACAGTGGCAAAATTTGCCAGCTAATGGTAGCAATATGTATGTGGAAAGGAGAAAGTACACAAAGTAATGTTCTAGTTGAGGTACAGGAAATCAGGCTTGTGGTTTCCTATGAGCTTCTAAGGCCTTCTTTGAGAACATCACTAAGAATAATGCATTGTCTGATAAAAAGACTCTGGGCCAACAGACTGAAGAATAGAGCTACTTCATAACATTTGGACATTTGCTGACAATTATTTCCTCCTTTAATACAATTTTGCCACTGATCTTTTCATTTATAGTGTGGGAGAAAACCCTGTTACCTTTTTAGCCTCTAATCTTATTTCCAGGTTAAAGAGAACAGAGTCTGCTTCAGTGAACTGACTGAGCTGGATGGAGTTATGCCAGGAAGAGACATGAGTAAGGTTTAAAATGTGTAGACTTAAAAATGAAGAACTATGTTTATCAGTGTAAAACATCTAAACCCTCCTGTAATTTGCACTATACTTTAAATGGCTAAGGCAGATCAGTTACCGTCACTTGTTGGTCTCCTGCTTCTTTCTCTAGTTGCCCTCCTACAATATAATCCCGCCCGCTACAAGCGAGATTTTAATGTTGCTGCTTCTCAAGTGGATTTAATTCCATTGTTAACTTTGTTTTTAATGACAACAAATAAAACACTTCGAAGTCCCATTTTCGAAGCATGTCTTGTCAACTTTACTCTCAAATGTTAAGTATGTGTGTATTTCACCTCAAAGCAAATTTGTGCAAAAAACTACTTAAGGGATGGAAGGCTCTTCCTAAATCATTGATAAAGGGAAGGGAAATTACTGTTGCCCATGAATTATTGAACTACTTACTGCAGTTATTCCTGGCTGCAATTTCTGTTTCAAAGCATCTTAAGTGCTTTGCTGAGTCTGCTCTCCCTTCACCTCAGGTGATCTTACTGCCCCCCTCCCCCCATATCAGCCTGAATGCTTGTGCGCATAAAATCAGCTCTCAGGGCCTCACACATGGCTTTGCTTCAGGTGGAAGGCTGTCTATTTCCAGCAGCGGCAAGGCACCCACGAGAAGTGCCTACAAACTACCCAGACCGAGTCGTTTGTGTGGCGGGGTAGAGGGTCCAACCGCGGCGGCCTGAGGGGACGTAAGGGGAAACCACGGTCAGCCAGTCCAAGCTGCAAGATGGCGGCCGGCTGGCCGACCAACCCCTCCCTGCCGCCGCCAAGATGGTGCCGGGGCCCCTCCCCTCTCCTTATGGTCTCTCCGCACGCGGCGGGGGCGGCCGGACGTCATCAGCGCGCGCCGGCGCAGGGAGGCGGGGGGAGGGGTGTTGGCGTTGGCGCCGGCGCCTGCGCGGTGCGGGCGGCGCTGGGTGCGGGAGGCTCGGAGGGGCCGGCGATGGCTCCGGCGAGGCGCCGCTCAGGTACTGGCGGCGGAAGGGGCTCGGGCGGGGCGCGGAGGCCCCGGTGGCGCCTGGGGTGAAGGGTG
>VWZL01002834.1:33759-107414 GCA_013396915.1 Stercorarius parasiticus | reverse complement strand
GGGGGGCGGGGAGGCGCCTGCTTCCCGCCCGCCCGGCCTACCGCCACCGGGCCGGGAGGAAGGCCCGGCGCCCGCCCGCCGCCTTCCCTCTTCCTTTCTCTGCTCCTCAGCCGCCGGGCCCCGTTAGGGCGGCGGGTATTTGAAGCTGCGCGCTAAAAAAGAAACAAAAAAACAACAAAACAAAAAAACCAAACAAAAAAATCAAAAGCCAAACCTATAAAAATAAAACCCTCACAACTAAAACCGGGGGCGTTAGCGGTGCTGGGTGCGGGGTTAAAGTCGTTTTTAAAAGTAGCCGTTCCGGGGAAGGCGAGGCGGCGGAGGCCCGTCCGCGTTGGCGCGGGGAGCAGCGTGCCCTTGTTCAGGGAGAGGGAGCGGCGGCCTAGCCACAGCCCTAAAAAAAGAAATAATAATGATAATAGTGATAAAAAAACCCGCGAGTTCTTTCTCCTGCAGAGTCGCCTTTTCCTTAGTCTTCGTTGGAAACTCGAATAGATTTTTTTGCGTGTAAATAGCGTCGGCCCCATTGTTAAGACTGGGAGGGTGGCGGTGGTGCTTTAGGAAACTATAATAACTTGTCTTGCAACTTTTTTGTGTTTCCCGCTTCCTATGCATGTTGCCCACCAGGTTTAGGGGTGTTAAAGATTAATCTTTCAACACTTTTTTTTCTTTCCTGTTTTTTTTTTTTTTCCTTTTGACCCAGAATTAAAATAGCCTGATGGTATATGTTTCAAAGATTGTAGCTGCACTTTATTTTAATAGATTGCAGTTATAGAAGATAGACACCCGGGAGATTTTGCCTTTCGCCATGGCTCAGTTTGGAGGACAGAAGAATCCCCCTTGGGCTACTCAGTTTACAGCCACTGCAGTATCTCAGCCAGGTCAGTTTATGTATCACTTAATGTTTGAACCCTGACATCTAGTAGATTTGGAGATTCCGTAGTTGGGTATGCAGTTGAGAGGCACCATGCTAACTAACTTATTTAAATTCTATTTAAATGGTTTAAATTAGAAGTTTTTCACACAATAGGCAGTAAAGATCATTGCCTAATACTAGCACTTGGTTTGGGTTTTTTTTTAAAGGGTGATAAATAGAATCCCAGGTGAATTTTTGTCAGTTCTCTTGTCAGTAAACAAGGTCTTAAGTTACTCATATCCAAAGATCTGTAAATCAGATTACCTTTCATCAAATTGCATTGCTTGAGATTAAATAATAACAGCACTAATAAGGCATTACAGATTTTTTTAAGCGCTGCCTGAGTTTCATTTCCCAGGCAGCCTAAACCAATGCTTACAAAGTATTTTGCATTTACTAATATATTGCACATACTCCACGTAGTGAAGAGGTCTCTGAAATTTTGGGTGTGGAGGGGGTATATTTTGTTTTGTTTTAATGCCAAGTTAGAACTCAAGCATCTCTGTAACCAAAGGTATCGCCCTGAAAATGATAGAGGGTTTCCTTTGATTTAGCTAAGAAGCCTTATTTAATCACAGGCTCATGTATTTAAAAGCCTAGCTGGCTAGATTTTCATGTTTCACATTGTTTTATAGCATAAAAGGTTTTGAGGCAAGAATGCAAAGCTTGCTGTGGGGTGGATTTTGGTGCTTCCATTTACAATTCTGGGCTGCCTTTTTCTCTTCTTGAATACAAAGTGTTTCTTAAATATTGCATTTTCGTTGGCTGGTGTGAAAAGACTTCAACAAAGCTTTGGTACTTTGAGGAGTCAGGATGTCAAAAATGTGAGCACAGGCGGTAACCTCTGCTGAAGAGATGTCTCTCTAAAGAGTTGTATGTTTTTTGCAGTTGTCCTTTGCACCTTGCTCTAGTTCGATACAGAGTTGAATGACATACTTCCTTTGTCAGTGGCTTTATGTCTGGGAGCTTAGCAAAAGTTGGGAATGCCAGCCGTTCTTTGGAGGTGCATGTCTGGGGGGAAAATAAAGAATAAATCTTTCTAATCTTTCTTCCTGATTCAGTTTTCTTTCCCAAAGCGACTCCTCCATGTCCAGGTTTTCCTTTGGGCGCTGGTCCAATCTGAGTCTTGGGAAAATGGGAGACACAAACTTTGCTTTTGGTTCTCGTGTCAGACTGGGTAATACCTTGGACCTGTCAAAGGATGGCAGCATCTGGGCTGGAGTGTTCTTGGTGCACTGTCTGATGTGACGGCTAGTGCGTGAAAAATAGTGGTGGAAAACTGAGGGCCAGCTCCATGTCCTATTTCAGAGGGAAAGCTGTGTGAAACCTGCTGAAGGGAAGGAGCTGGCAGCCATCTTAGACGTCACTGAGCTAGGACCAGAAGGATGCCCTGGAGAAGAGGTGGATGGAGCAAGGGCACTCGAAGCACACACCAACTTCTTATCCATTTTCCTGTTTGTATGACTCTGCCTTTGGCTAGCCTACTTCTGAGCCTCCTTAAATTAAAACTAGTGCCAAATTTAATTGGGATAGGGCTAGTCAGCATCAGTTGCTGTGAGAGTTTTTTCACGTGCTCAATGAGGACAGTATCTCCAGGGATTTTTAGCTGTTCATCTGATCCAGCAGCACCTGACTCAAAGATGAGAGCCATTAAGACTAACATTTGGTTCCACTTTTGCCTTCTTACTGTGCTAGTTCCAGCTTCCTTCATGTTCTAGCGTCCTCCTTCACACTGTAGTACCTTCTCTCCAGTATCTCTTGAAGGCAGTTAGCTCCCTGCATCCTTCTGTGCAGTTCTTTCCTATTCCTACTGCAATACACAATCTCTGTGCTTGTGTCCTCTTTCTTCCCTGTCTGTGCTACTGAATCCAGTCCCTGGGGTTCTTCCACGCAGCTCCTGTTTTAGTACCTGTGTACATACTTTGTCCCCTGCTTTTTTTTATCGGCAGTGCTGATTTATAATACAGAGCACAGGAAACTTCTTTTGAAATGTATGCGGTGCTCGTTGTCCCTTCTGAGAGCTGAAGAACTGCAGCTAAATAGTCGCCTTCTGTGCACCTTTCAACATCGAGCTATGACTGTCCCTCTAGGTTGCTTGTCTGATGGAGAGAGATGCCGTCAGTGCTCAGGCATGCTGACTAGCATGTACTACTTCTCACCTATAGCCACGTTCAAGAAGTTGTGCAGGTTGGCTTACCCTTGTGAAGCTCAATGTTCATAAACTGATTTAAAAGAACTACATTTACCAGACGATTGGCAAAAGGTGTTATACATACTTATGCATGCCAGCTGCTTTTATCCAAGTGTCAGGTTCCTTCTCCAAAGCATCAGGGTTCTTGGGTATGGGGGAAAGAGATCTGGATTTTCATAACATAAGCAACACAATATATAGCTTTTTCCTAAGCTGTTGTCAAACGTGGTGAGTAACGGTGTTATAAACCCAGTTTGATAATTGCAAAAAGGTAATTTCAGGTTTGTAGGGGTTTGGTTGGTTGGTTTTATTTTTGGTGTTGCTGACTTGGATGCTGTCTTGGCCATCCTTGATGAAGAATAACTATATGAATTAAGGTGTGATGCTCTAAGTTAGTTGTAGAGTGACATGTAATGTTGCTGTGTAATGAAGGGTTCCTGGGATCCCTTTGGGCTAGCTTACTAATTACTATCTGTGCCTGTGATATTAGGAGAGAGATGGGTAATTCCAGGTGCCAGCAAAGATCTATGTGTGAAGAGAGACTCCTACTTGTAACGCGGTGAAATTGTTTCTTTACTCCTTGTCTTGTGGTTTTATGCATCACATGACTAAAACCAGAATAAAGTCCCCGCTGTGCTAGTTAAGCATTGTTAAAGCATAACTTAAATCATGCCTAGTACAGAAAATTAAAGTTTTAAAAATTAAAATATTCCTAGATAGCACAGGTTGCTTTTTGCAAGTACTCTTTATACTTTCAACTTGTGTAATGGTATGCGAGTTCCTGAAACGCCTGCAAAGGAGAATGCCCTCCTATTCTCTCAGCTATTAATATTTGACATGTCTTTGGTTTGTATCACAGCGCTTGGCGTATACTGTTTTCAGGGTTAAGATTTCTGGTTGCATACTGAAGCCCCCTTTTATAGAACTGTAGTTAAGGGGAAGTGCCGTCTATGCCGTGTTCTGTCTGATTAGTGTTGTTGTCTTTGCTGTATCCAGATTTCATTGCATTAGAGTGAAGAACAGGGCACCTGATGAAAGTGAAAGTGCCTGAAGCTCAGTGTCTTGCTATCGCTGGTGGCCCCTATGAGGTGACTAAAGAAAAGTTGTACGAATAAGACAAGCGTGTAGTGGATCTTGGAGACACTAAGAAATAGCTGATGCACAATTTGCTGGCTTGCTGTAAACAGATGTCCTGCGGTAAATATACTGAGCCTAGTTTCTATTGTATGCCTGTTAAAAGGATATCTTTTTTTTTTTTTGGAGTAGGTTGCATAGCATTTGTATTGCAAGCGTGTTAAGCCTGAAGAAACTTAAAAACCCAAGAACCCAAACTCACAATTTCTGACAACTGTGAAAATGTCCAAAGCCCTGGACAGGGTATTCCTTTACTGCAATCCTAAGAAATCTACATCACTTACCAAGCAGTTATATGTAGCTACATACTTTGAAGACGTTTCTCTAATCTAAAAGGGTCTCTGGAATGTAGAAGCAGCAAGAGGGACTAATTCTTGTTTGCCACAACAGAAATTTCTGTTACCTTGAAAGATGCTTGAGCTGCAGCCTAGGACTCTAGTTTCTATCCAAGTCCTTACGGATGGTCGTGCCGCGCAGTATTTGGTGCAAGTGGAAGTTTTGTAGACTGCATTTGAAGGAAGGCATCTCCATCACTGTACTTACTGAGATAATTACAAATCCTAAGAAGCTATTGTTTGTCACTGCAGATGCTTGTTGGCAGTAATAGTAATGAGGCAGTCAGATGTCAATTCCATGCTTGGTCTGCGATTCATTCTCTGTCTCTTGTTTTTCTGTGTGATTTTTTTCCTTTTTTCTTTTCTTTTTTTTTTTTTAAAAACTAGTAATGCAAATACAGTCGCCTATTTAATTGGAGCCTGTTTGACCAAGATGAGTACACAGATGAAAGGTAGTCATATTAAACTTCTGAAATACTTCAGGGCAAATCGGTAGGAACAAGATACAGCTTTGAAAAACTTGTTACTGCAGGTGTTAGGCTATGAGGGGATCTCATCAGTCTTTTGTCTTTGCCCTTTGTTAATAAGTTGATCTGCAGTGACGTAGATGACATGATAGCCAGTTAATATTAAATGCTCATAAAGTGATGGTAGAGGCGGCAAAAAATCTTTTTTTTTTCTTAATGGACAAAATAGGATGAGAGTTTTAGGGTGGGCTGGGAATTGTTTGAGATAATTATGGTTTATGCTGGAAAGAAAGTTGTCATAGTGGAAACTGAAGAGCGCAGTAACCCCAGGATCTGGTTTTGGGAGCAGGCATGGTGATATTTTTGTGGGTATCCTTGGTACAAAAAGTAGGAGAGAACTTGTGAAACTTGCTTGATGGTGCTGCCCAGCTCCATCCCCCTGTGTTGGTGCAACATTAGAATAGAACATTAGACTGAATGCCAATAGCTAATGTAGTCAAACAGACTTGAAGATAATAGCATCAAGTGGATTTATGCACTAATAGGAATTTTTGCTCAGCATGTGGAAATAAGAGGAGAAAGATTAAGGCATTGGTTATTTGCTTTGAGTGATCCAGCAAAGTAATGCAGCCAAGGAAGGTGAAAGTTGTCCCAGGCTGCGGCTGCAAAGCATCTTCACTAGATGTAAAGGTCTGTTTAAGGTGTGTTATGTGAGACATTGGTGAGGTCCCAGCTGAGAGCGTGCTTCTGGATGGTCAAAAATGCACATTCAAATTGGAGCTGATGGACAAGGAGGAGGATCAAGAGAATGGAAGGCCTGTCACAGGAGAAGCATCAAATTTGGCTTGCTTGGCTTCTAAAGAAACCTAAATGCTGGAATTTTCCAGCGGAAAAAGTAATGTAATATGGGAAATACTGTAATTTTCGCTGTATTGTAGAATGCTTGGTTTCACTATTAAAATAGTATTGCTTCCTGCAATGCTTACGTGACAATATTTGATGGAGTTCATAGTGATGGTGATTATTTTCACTGTTGTTTACATATTGCTTTCACGTTTCATTCCAAAATTGTAAGATGATCAGTGCCACCAACTTGTTTTCTGAAGATTTTACTCTGCTGGAGAGAACTGTGTGGTAGAGGAGATTACATCATTAAGGATCTGTTGAGTTGGTTACAGCATTTTTTGTGTATTCTATGGTGATGATCACCAACCACCAGCAATCTCTTACTGCATCCCTGGGTCAGGAATGACAGCTCCATTTTTGGACCAGTAGGAATTGTGTGGAGCACAAACTCTGCAGGAGGAATGCTGTAAATCTGTTCGTCATTTCATTGTGCCTCTTTAATGGCTTTGGAAGATAAAGGAAGCTTGTTCAAGTTGAATGCTGTTCAGTTCTGAAGGTGGCTGGGTGACCTGTTTTTGTTGGCGATATGTTTCCTGACCGAGTTTCTCTTTGGTTTTATTTAAATATGTGAACTAGACTGATAGCTTAATGAAGTGATATTTGATCATGCAGCTGCAGATAACTTTTTTTAAAACCTCTGCCAAAGAGGGAGCAGGTTTCCAGATATGTTTGCAGTTCTTCACTCAGATTTGCGTTGTGCAGGGCTCTGTGTCCCTAGAAGTTCCATCTGTAAGGCTTAAGGGTACCTTGCTTGGAATGATCGCATGCATAAGGATCATAGCATGTAGATGGATGGCTGCTTCTCATGATTTGCTTAATCTTCTGCAGTGAATTAAAAGCTGGTATAACAATAAAATAAACTAATCTCTCTTTCCTGGCAGTTTGAGCCTCAGCAGCACAAATCCTTCCTAGTAAGAGCTGGAGAGAGCTCGACTTGGTCCCTTTATATGTGGGGACCGATTAAACTCCCTGTTGTTAGGAGGCTGTTCCTTCTCTACCAGCCCCCACGTCTCCAAATCCAGCTCACTGGGGGACAAAGGCAGTACTGAGTGAAGCAAAGCCTTGTGTGTTTTCAGAGGACACGTTCCATAAGCCTCTGTGTCATAGCTGCTATTACAGTAAAGATTTGTCTTGCCCTCAGATAGAATGAAACATATTAGTTAATGTACAGAACAGAACGACAATCTTCATCTGGCTCGTGCAAATCCTGAAATGCGCTCAAGAAAGAATACAATGTGTTTACATGTTGGGGTGGGCGCAGATGAGGAGGACAACTACTAGAGCTATAAAATCATGAGCAACTTGAGAGAAGGAAATTAAGTGGTGTCTGTGCTTCTGCTGTGGTGTACTATTTGTAAACGAATTTAGAAGAGAAGCTTCTAGTGAGTGTCATCCTTTATCTTGAATTTTGGAATTGGATTGGTCTACTTCCTGAGCTTGACTCGGGAGTGAGGCATCACGTGCTGTGTCTAGTACAACTGTCAGAAACCTCAGCTGTTTGAAGTTGCTCTTAGTGCTTATTGTGCATGTTCTCTTTTCAGCTGCGCTCGGTGTACAGCAGCCATCGCTGCTTGGAGCCTCTCCTACAATATACACCCAGCAGACGGCGTTGGCGGCAGCAGGCCTAACTACACAAACACCAACAAACTATCAGCTCACACAGACAGCTGCTTTACAGCAGCAAGCTGCAGCTGCAGCAGCTGCATTACAGCAGGTAAAGAAAAAAGAGCATTTGGTGTTGACTATATGAATTTTAACAATATAAAACAGTGGCTTTGTAAAGCTAAAGCATCCAGAAGAAAAGTGGAATAGGAAATGGAGAACATTGCAGTATAAACCTGTTTAAAAAATAGTGGGGTTTTAGGTCTGCGGCTATCAATAGCTGTATTAATCTGTGAAGGAGAGAATTTTGGCTATGGAGGTGTTGACTTTTAGGTATGGAAAGCCTTTTGGGAAAAGGAGTTTTGCTGCACCTAAACTGAGAATCTCAAGTTTCAATTATCTTCCATCACTATATGTATCCTTAATAGCATTTTGCATGATTTCATACTGTTCCCTAGATACTGCATATCTGTCAAGCTTAACAAAAATTGCTGATTTTAGCTAGAAAGAGTAATCAGAGTCCACTTAAAGGCTAAGAATATTTGTTATGAAAGTAAAATGTTGATACTATTAGTTATGTTTTATATTAGAATTGTTAAATGTGTCTAAAACATGCTTAGCAAATAACTCGTATTTTGTATTATTGGGGTAATAATACTTCCTGTTTATGAGATATTTTGCTTTTATCTGTTTCAGCAATATTCACAACCTCAGCAGACTCTCTATAGTGTACAGCAACAGGTTTGTCTGATTCTTACTGTGTACATCACAAAGAACTTTAAAAATAATGTTGGTTGTGTGTGTTGTAGGATTTGTCTCCGAAATCATCCTTGTATGGGAAGTTGTTAAGGAAACTAAGTAATGTTTTTTTTGTAGTGAAAGAAAGCTTGAAGTTCATAAACTTGAAGAGCCGTATCCAGAATGGAAGCCTGCCTACCTTCATTCAAAAAGGAAATTTAAAAAGATACACTATTCCACGCGTACATGCTTCCTGCTAAACTTTACTCTAAACAGGGCTGTGTATTTTAACTGCTGGAAAGATGCTGTCCAAAAAAAGTTCCCTTTTACGTTTTTTTTTTTTATGATCTTTGAACTTAACAGGATTTTGAAAAAGAATAAAAAGACATGGAAATTACAGGCCTAAGCTTCTCCAGCTGCCAAAACTTTTTTTGGTATTGCTATTAACTTTCAGTTACAAAAAACCCAGCATTTCTGCTTACGGAATAAACCTGGATTATACAATCTTAACACTAACCACATGAGCACAATTTTGTGCATATGCAAACTGCTGAAATGACCAAACCCCAAAGGACTATTTACTGCCTCAGACTAAGCAAAAACTCTTACTTGTAAAGAGGAGATAAAATTGTACAATTTCCTTAAGCATATAAAATTAATTTATAACTTTATTTATTTTAAGTTGCAGCAACCTCAGCAGACCCTTTTAACTCAGGTTAGTTTGGTTTTACTGTTTGGTCTTCATCCCCAAACGCAGATAATGCAAGAGTGCAAATTTGTGACGTCTTGGGTAGTTTAATTTGTAAAATGAACTAATACAAATGGACATTTTATTGGTACAGGTTTACTTTATCCAGATGTTAAAATATGCGTAGCCTTGGTTTCAAAAATTAATGGCAACCACTTTTCCTTAATCTTGAAGGGAATATGTGTGTTGATTACTTTTTTTTTTTTGTTTGAACTTCAAGTGTTCAGGTATTTTGCAGTAAGTAACAAACCGGGAAAATTTTCTCTCTCCTCCTTGAGAAGGGATTTAACTTTCTGTGTTAACATTATTGCAGTATGTGTATAGAGAGGTTTAAAAAGAATCCTGCTGAGCTTTACAGGTTTAAAACGTGCAACCATTTAACACACTGTAAGTTGCTCTAGTTCCATTTTCACGTAACCTTTTAAACATGTTTGTAAAAAAAAAAGAAAAGGTAAAAATAGGTTACTTAATTTCATTATCTTACTGTGTTCTGCTTTTGTAAGACGGCAAGCATGTGAATTGTTGAGTTAAGGAAGGGCTGGTGTTAGCCTCAACCTTTCCTGATTTCCAGCACTACAGTTGGGACATAAATGGAGAACAATCTCTAAGCAAGTATTCCTGGCTAAGTTAGGAACTTATCTCCTCTTCAGGCCCACCCTACAGGTTACCTGTAAACAATAACGCAGTCTTCAGTTTTTTTCTAGACAATGTGCATTTTTGGGGAAGTTGACTTTTTTTGAAAGAAAAGGATAAGCAAAGCCAGTCTTCGTTCAAAGTAGAAAAAAGTAATCTAAACAAACAAAAACACCAAACAACTTCCACTTTTTGAAAACCTCTATTCAGAATAATTGCTTTAGAGACATTTTAAACTCCTGTCTGTGTGGGTAAAGGAAGTGTTCCTTGCAGGTATGTCAGCTGGTTGTAAGATTTAAAGTTTGCTTTATTTTGCTTACAGCCAGCTGTTGCGCTACCTACCAGTCTTAGCCTGTCTACTCCTCAGCCGGCAGCCCAGATAACTGTTTCTTATCCAGCACCCCGCTCAAGTCAGCAGCAAACCCAACCACAAAAGCAGCGTGTCTTCACTGGGGTGGTTACTAAACTACATGATACATTTGGTTTTGTGGATGAAGATGTCTTTTTTCAACTTAGGTAAGATGTAAATACTTGCCCACAGATGTACTCTGTGATACCCTCACTAAATAAAATGTTTAGATTATTGCATTCTAATTCTGTGACTCCATTGATAGTGCCTGCATTTAGTATGTTTTTTCTGTCAACGCTGAAAGTCAGATGGTCAAGTAAGTCAGTATATATTAGGTCTGAGTTCCTTTATGTGAATTTTTGAGTTTTCTTCATGCAAAACCCAAAGCTGTGAGACTCAGAAGGTATTAAACTCCTTGTAATACGAAATTATGGAATTTGTGGGTGACTAAATGCGTATAACTTGCTATCTGCTTATTTTAACTTGGTACTGTTTAGGGAACTTCTGCTTTTGGGCCAAAGACGGGAATTAAATTCCTGTGCATACTCTGAACTGAAGCAGGTAGTACTGTCACTGAATTTGGGGGTAGATGCTATTCCTATAAGCTTTTTTTGGATGAATTTTATCTGCTTTCTCTCAACTGTAAATGTAACTTGCAAATGTAAAACTAGCTAAATAAGACTCTGTCAATATTTTTTTTGTAATGTTTGCAGTGCTGTTAAAGGAAAGACACCTCAGGTGGGTGACAGAGTTTTGGTAGAAGCCACTTACAATCCTAATATGCCATTCAAATGGAATGCACAAAGGATCCAGACGCTTCCAAATCAGGTATATGGGTTTACCCAGTGTGACTTGTATTGACGGCTTCTGGTTCGGGCTCACTCACAACTCATTTTTTCTTCTGCTGTTAGAACCAGACGCAAGCTCAGCCGTTACTGAAGACACCTCCGGCAGTTCTTCAGCCCATTGCACAGCAGACTGCATTCAGTGTTCAGGCGCAGCCGCAGCCACAGTCCTTGCTGCAGGCACAGATATCGGCAGCTTCTATCACACCTTTGCTTCAGACACAGCCTCAGCCATTGCTGCAGCAGCCACAGCAGAAAGGTGCTCTCTCAGTGCACAAAGTTTGTTATAGTCCTTCTGGTGCTTAGTGGTGTGATTATTATTTTTTTTATTACTCAGAAGACTGAAGTAATAGTTGAAATAATATGGAAAGGACCCTATAGAATTTTCAGTTTGAATATGCATCTTCCTGCAGCTATGTACAAGGCACATGGCCTGCAATAGCTCAAGAATCACCTGCTTAGTGAAATCCCCATGGACTCCTGTTCATCTTAAGATTTCATAATCTGAAAGCAAATTCAGTGTAGTTCTTATTCTGACACTTTTACAGGCAGGTTGGGTAGTTGAAAGTATTAATGGCAATGAAGTTCTTCAGCATCTTCTGGAGTGTTCAACAAGATCAGGTTTCACAAAGTTGTATTGTTAAACTATTATTTCTATATTTGTGTCTTATTAATTTCAGTTAGCCAAGTTGGCATTTGAGAGAAGAAGCACTGCCAAACATGGCAGGCCTAAAACAAAGGTGGTTGTGGGGTCACTTGAACTTTGAGTGTCTGAAGTATCAGTAATGGGATTGATAATAAGATAAAATTCAGACTTGTTCCACCCACAGTAAAAGCAAGGGGAGATGATCTGAAGCTGACACCTAAGCAGACTGTTTTGGATAAATGCTTATTACAATTTAATTAGTCCTAGTTGTTTATTGGTGTTTAGTAATGTTTGTTTCATTTACAGATCAGTTGGTTAAATATCTTGAGACATCAAAAGTATGTGCTGGGGGATTGATGCAGTAGTATAATAAATAGATTTAAGGATAATTTTTCAGGAAGCTAATTGTTTTTACCTATGAATAGCCTCAAAAATAAGTTTTAGGTTTTCTTTAATTCAATAAGTAGGTAGTATATTTATTTTAAAACAAATTACTTTTCCAAGAAAAGGCTTAGCTATTTACTGTGATAGATTCTATGTGCTTAGATTATATTAGCTTCCATCTTCAGAAGATGCTTTTAGACCAGTTTCACTTACTGGAGTCTCAGTTTGCATCAGTGAAGAAGAGTATCGGTCTCTTAGGTTACTTGGGGTGGGTGTTATTAATAAATAAATTTATTTGACTTGAGTTAGTTTGGAAAAGGTACACAAGTGAAACAACTGAAAAGCAGCTGTGTTTGTAAGGTGTAGATAGCTGCCCCCTATTACATATTAATCTTGTAAATTGTTGTTTCAGGTGGTTTGTTACAGCCCCCTGTTCGTCTAGTTTCACAGCCTCAACCAGCTCGAAGATTAGACCCACCATCCAGATTTTCTGGGAGGAATGACAGAGGAGGAGATCCTATGCCAAACCGAAAAGATGACAGGAGGTATGTTGTAGGCTAGACTATAACCAAAGCATTCTGTAAAGACCGGTCCTCAAACAGAGCTGAGCTGCTTGCTCCAGGGTGAGTGAGTGACATGCACAAGTGGCTTCACCATTAGATATTAGCGAAGAGTTCTTGTCTATCTGAAATGAAGGAATTACGTAATCAGCCCCTCTCGTAAAGAGACGGTACTGAAACAAATTGAGGAATGTCTCCTCTCCTTTTTGCGAGTCATCTCTGACAGATCTCACTTCTGTCGTGCTAGAAACCATCTTGTGTTACCAGGTTGCAGAAATATTTGTATCTTGTATGCATTTTTTTAAGTCGTGAAAGAGAACGAGAGAGACGTAGATCTCGGGAAAGATCACCCCAGAGAAAACGCTCCAGAGAGAGATCACCTAGACGGGAGAGGGAGAGGTCGCCTCGAAGACCACGACGTGTTGTTCCTCGTTACACAGTTCAGTTTTCCAAGTTTTCATTGGACTGGTATGTTTATAGTGCCAGATGTTTACCTACATCTCACTTCAGTTATGGGCACAGGCTGCTGTGAGCCATGTCAACACACGTGTGTGTAGTGAGTGTTACATGATGATCTTAACTTTAAAGAAAGATCAAATATGTAATGGCCGAGAACTTTGTATGATAAATTTTTCCCGGTTCTTTTTTATTTTTGAATGCTGCTGCAAAATACCTTTATAACCCTATTTAATAAATATTCCTTAATATGCAGACACCTTAATCGGAAGAGGTTTTAGTAGTTATTTGTTTTTAAACTTCAATCCACGACATTCTAACTTAAATATATTGTTCTTTAATTTTTATATATATAGTATTAAATATACAGTGGTTGTATTTCCAATTAATATACCTCTTAATTATGTGCTTTATTAATGGTTCTTTTATTGCTGTATCTTTCAAATAATGTTGTTTGTTTCAGCCGTAGCTGTGATATGATGGAGCTGAGGAGGCGTTACCAGAACTTGTATATCCCAAGTGATTTCTTTGATGCTCAGTTTACATGGGTGGATGCTTTTCCTATGTCTAGACCATTTCAGCTGGGAAACTACTGTAATTTCTACGTAATGCATAGAGAAGTAGATCCTATAGATAAAAACGCTGCTGTCCTTGATCCACCTGATGCTGATCATCTATACAGTGCAAAGGTTTGTATGGGTTTCCAGTACTATGACTATTCATTAGAAATTTTTTTTACTAATAGGGTGAAAAAGTCTGTGTAACTGAACTGAAAATATTCTACTGTGATTTGAACAAAATCCAACATTTTAAATTTTTGAGTAAAGAGCTAGTATGTAGAGCTTGAAGACTCATGACTGAAATCCAGTTTGTTTTTCTGTTACTAGAGCTGTCTTAAATACTGTTGTTTTTTTTACTGAGGTCTCTTCCATTCTCTGCACTCAGTTGCAGTGAGCTGATTGTAGGAAAGAAATCCAGCTCCTGCAAGATTTCTGAATGTGTTTCTTAGGCAATTCATTCTGAAGAGTTAACGGAGCCTTTTTTTTTTTTTTTTGCCTTCAAGGGCCCTTTCTGTGCAGTTTGTTCTCTTCCATTTAGTGATATTTTCTTTCTTCTTTCAGATTCATCTCAGTATTTATTATTTTGCTGAGAGTAGATTGAGCATTTGGGGATTATCTGAATGTCAAAAAATGCTGCATCAAGGGCTGTAATGATACAGAAAAGACCTCGTTGTCAAAACAAACAGGTCTGAGGTTTCTAGGTCAATGTGTTTTCAAAGTATTTTGTGTTAAAGATAGGTTTAGAAACAAAACTGCCTTTAACCCCTGTATTCCTGAAAAACTTAACTTTACCTGCCGCCTTTGTATAAAAATTTTGAAGCCTTGGCTCAAGTGTCAGACATACTGGTTTTTTTCAGTCTATTGATGCAGAGCAAGAGCTGTCTTTCAGAAGGTTAAGCTTCAAAATGTATTCAGTAACTGAGGAATAGCATCCTGTTTCATAATAAGCAGTTTAGGATATAAAGCGACCTGCTTAGATTTCACTGGGCTAATGTGATGCTATGAGGATGCAGATGAATGTGTTGGTCAGTTCTCTTGTGATTGTGACAAAATGGAAGGCATCAGTTACTGAAACTAGGAATATACTCAGTGTGCTTCTTGGTATAGGGTGTTTGGCATGTAGTAGTAACAGGGGAAGCATACTGCTTTTATATGCTTTTGGATTTTATTTTTTTAATAAGATCACATATTGCATCTATATGGGACAGAGGGAAATGTGTCCTTGGCAGACATTTTAACACTCAGTTCTACAATTTTATTTTACCTTTACTTTCTCTGATTTTTTTTTTGTGACATGAAGGGTAAAGTACTGGTGTGTAGGTGTTTGCAAGTTGTGGTCATTGTTTAGCAGTGTTAGTGGGAGACCTTCACAAGACTGATCTACTTACACAACAGGTGATGTTGATGGCTAGTCCTAGTATGGAAGATCTCTATCACAAGTCATGTGCTCTGGCTGAAGATCCCCAAGAACTTCGTGAAGGATTTCAGCATCCTGCTAGACTTATTAAGGTAAATATGTTTCAACGCCAGACACTTTTGGCAATAAAGGTTGGTTATAGAGCTTTAAAATATTTGTCGATAAGGGAGGAGTTTGTAGGAAGCTAAATAATGGTTTCATTTTTCCTCTGAAGAGACTTTATGTCAGTTCTTTTTCCAGCTTATGGAAGCTCCATCTTCACTGGTTTTGTATTTACTGCTTTCTTCAACTTAGTCAAACTCAAACAGTAAATGTTTGGAGAAACCTGTGTTAATTATATAATAATTAGCTTTGTTAGCCTTTTTTTTTACAAGCACTTAGACTTTTTTTAAGGGCTCAGCTGCGAAGAGAATACAAATGAAGCAACAGTTAAGTAACGATTGTATTAAGTGAAATTTAACTATTGTTAAACGGAACAACCTGTAAGTGCTACAGTGTTTCAGGACAACAAGGAGTTGTTTTCCAATTAAACCCCATCATCTTAAAGCAAATGGGAGTGCTTGAATTTTTAGATATAGTGCTCTTGTGGTCTTATCTTTTGTAGCTTTGCTTTATCATTTTTAAGCAGGAATGTCTACAAATGTGTATTGCAATTAAAACACCATTTAAATTAGTATCTGTTTATCTCCTGAGTTAGAAAGCTTTTAATTGAGAAGGAACAAGCCCATACCAATAAAGAAACATGATGGAAAGTCTTGCAAACAAGAATGAGTGATGATGTTTTAAACCTATTCCATTTCTGAAATAACGCTGTGGAAAAAAATAACTGAACTTGTTCTTGACTGACTTCCATTTTCAGATTTCAAAATAATGTGTCAATTAACTCATGGATTTCTCTGTGTGTGCTATGAAATATTCTTTGCGCTTTGGGGAAAATGGCTCTTTACCCCTAGTAGGGGAACA
Organism: Stercorarius parasiticus; assembly: GCA_013396915.1. Classification (NCBI taxonomy): domain Eukaryota; kingdom Metazoa; phylum Chordata; class Aves; order Charadriiformes; family Stercorariidae; genus Stercorarius; species Stercorarius parasiticus. Next base: position 91,564 of record VWZL01002834.1, on the reverse strand, counting down.
TTCAGAAGACTCTTTTTGTCTAGTTTTTAGTGGGTATGAAAGGCAAAGATGAAGCTATGGCTATTGGAGGACACTGGTCCCCATCACTGGATGGACCTGATCCAGAAAAGGACCCTTCCGTGCTGATAAAGACGGCTATTCGTTGTTGCAAGGCTCTTACAGGGATTGACTTAAGTGTGTGCACACAATGGTAAGTACTGTACTGCAAAGCAAAGTACACTGTAGAAACACTTGTCTGTTACCAGAAGTTTAAAAAAAAGATGGAAAAACCTCTTTTTCTTTGTCGGCCACTCTTGGTAGTGCAGGTAAACTACTCAAAGGATGTTCTGTTTTGTTATAAGTTTGATGGGTGCCAACTGTGCTGAATACTACATTAAGAATTTATTTTGACTTGTTATGCTGTAATTTTTTTAATGGATGTGCATTGAAAATATTTTTCATTTTGTGCATAGCTGGAGAAGATCGTCAAGAGAACTTCATTTCATTGTTCTTTTGTTATAAATAAATAGCCGTTTGTTATATAGCCATATTTTCTCTTGATGAGTTTTTGTCCCACCTTAACACTCATTGCGATTTTACTGATACCAGGAAAGTCTATTGTATGCTAAATTTAAAGTGCTTCAGCAACTTTTATTTGCACGTTAAACCTATATGTGCTAAACAACAAGTGACATAAAGAATTTTGTTGTTTTTCCTCCTTTTCAATTGTGATACATTTTTACAAATGTGCCAAAAAGAGAAAATATGGCTTCCATGATTTTTTTCTTTAGATAAACTTCAAGGTCTTGCAGCAAAGTTTCTTTACTTGATGTGCTACAAGTGATCTAGGCTCTTTAAAATGTATTGTAGAATTTTTTTTCCAACATGCTTCTTCCCTTGCAACAGGTACCGTTTTGCAGAGATTCGCTACCATCGCCCTGAGGAGACCCACAAGGGGCGTACAGTTCCAGCTCATGTGGAGACAGTGGTTTTATTTTTCCCGGATGTTTGGCATTGCCTTCCCACCCGCTCAGAGTGGGAAACCCTCTCCCGAGGATACAAGCAGCAGCTGGTCGAGAAGCTTCAGGGTGAACGCAAGGAGGCTGATGGAGAACAGGCACTGAACGCTAATCCCTTTTTCTATTTCTGCTTCTCACAGGCACAGGAACACAGGCACAAAATGCACACCACATACTACACAACATACATACATAGGAGGAACATAACTGGTAACAATGACTGGTAAACCAGCTTTCAGCAGTGTAGCGAATGTTGGTTTTTATTTTTATTTCAGCTAGTTCACTAACTTTAAATGTGTATGCTGATATCACAAATGGAATTAAATTGTGCTTATGATGCGCAGAAAATTTTTTATCATAGACGTAGTTGCTGGAATCTGGGACCAGTTGTTGAGTGAGATGCAGTTTATGAATAGCTGTCTTTAAACATTTTGCCATTTTCTAAAATTTCTAAATTCTCTCTTGTGGCCAGTTCTAATTGTGATATTTGAAATTGAACAAACACTAGTCTGAAACATCTGAATTTCAGGCCATGTGGCTGATCAACATCTTGGAATGAGGGAAGGTCTGACTGAACAAAGTGTAATTTGGGGGATTTAAAATCTGGGGGAAGATCACACACTGTGTGGTTAATGGAGACCAGCAGTGTCTGTGTAACCCTGATATTCTTTGTGGTGTTGCTCTTCACCCTTTTGTGTTCCACAGATCTGGCTTGTATTGGCTGAGTGGCACTGTGATCATTTATAAAGTGGTAGAATGTGTGTGTGAACTTGTCTAAATAATAACTTTAGGAGAAGACTATCTGAAACAGTTGTGACCTTGCACAGATCAGCAACAGAATTTAAAAAATAACTGAAATGCTTTCAAGCTTTCTGAATGATAATTTCTGAATTTTATTTGTCAGGATGAAGAGGAAAAGGATGATGGGGAAGCTAAAGAGATCTCTACACCTACGCACTGGTCTAAACTGGATCCAAAAACAATGAAGGTAACTAACACTTTTCTTAAAATTTGATTCTGTTATATATTTCCATTTTTAAGGCACATCCTGAAATACAGCTGTATATTCCCTTAACTGAGAAAAAAAACCTTGTGTAGTGTTTTATCTTCCTTGCTGATTTTATAGGTATTAGATGTGATATCACAGTATGTGAGTGTGACTCCTCATTTTAATAAGTGAATACAGCTAATTGAAACTATTCTGAACTTTTGAACTTTGTACAATTAAAGTGTATTACGTATGATACATTAACTGGAAAATGAAAGTTCTGCAGTAATCTGCTCGTATCTACTTGCACTCAAAAAATGTGGGGTCTAAAATACTTTAATGTTAGTTTACAAAGACAATAATTATACAAAAAAATTATGTCAGGAGATGTAATAAAAAGTTTCCTTGAAAGGATTAATAGTAATAAACTATTTTACTACAGTAAAATCCATTCCCTGCCTCTGTGAAAAGTCCCTCAAAAAGAGGTTCTTTGAGAACACAACTTTAAATGTAGTATGTTTTATATCAGTAAATATTAGTGTTTTTCAGTACAGATTTAAAAAATACAGTTGACTTTTCAGTGCTCTTACGTAACTTTCACTTCACCTTTTCTGCTAATCACATGTTTTGCAATGCAACTGGTTGATACCACTTACAGAGCTTTTATTTGACAGGTAAATGACCTTCGCAAAGAATTAGAAAGTCGAACCCTTAGCTCTAAAGGACTGAAATCTCAGTTGATAGCTCGCCTGACAAAGCAGCTGAAAGTAGAGGAACAAAAAGAAGAGCAGAAGGAGCTAGAGAAGTCTGAGAAAGAAGAGGAAGAGGAGGAGGATAGGAAATCTGAAGATGACAAAGAGGTTAGGCTTTGGACATATTTGGGTTAAATCTTATTAAATACACACGAACATGTAAAATATTAGATATAAAATTTGTATAAACATCTGTATAAAAAGTACAGGAATATGCCTAGTTGTGTTGGGATTTTGTACTTCTCAGATGACTGTACTGGGAACTCTTGCTGTAACTTGAGCTGCTGGATTGGAACGAAATCTTGGCAAGTTTGAATTTCTTTATGTCAGCAAAGTCAGCTGAAATGTGCAACTGCACCAAGGATGTCTGAATTAATGTCAGACCTTAAATGTAAGGAAGAATAAATCCCAAACTTCTGAGAGAAACCATGCTCGAGATAACATGATCTTAATTTCTTAAACCTATGTGAAAAGCGGTTGCCTAGTTGTATTGGCTTTTACAAACCTTAAGGAACTACTGTGGAAATGGGAGGAGGGCAGACTCCAGTCTGTAAAAGGTTATGGTGTCTCAAACAGTTCAGTTTCTTCACATGGCTAATGGCTTGCTTAGGTTTGTTTTGCCTTATTGTGAAGCTTTTTAAGTTTTGCTTTTGGATAAACCGTATTGAAGTTTCTCAGTTCTTGCAGTTGGTAGTTTGAGTAGTACTTAGTCTGTTTTCCTATTTCACAAGGATAACCAGGTCTGTGCAGTAAGGCCAAAGCTCAACCACACAAAAGAGGCATAAATGTCTGGAGAATGTATTGTATGTTAATTGCTTTTAAACCTACTTTTTTGTGTATTACCTGCGAAACAATATGGGATGATAAATATCTGTATCAACCTCACTGAGGGAGCAAGGACCATGTGCTTGCTAATTCTGACAGCCGCTGCCTTCTCCCACAGCTTGGATGGACTTCAGCTATCCTGGGCTTTCTTGCCACAGCTTCCTTTAAGATTCAGGGAAGGAGCTTTGATTGTGCTTGCTTTTTCAAAAAGCACAAGCTCTGCCATGACTCTTTTCTATAGTCATAAGACTCTTAATATTTTTCTCTTGGCAGTCAGTAGGCTGCTTGGTATTTTACCTTCTTCAATCTTTTGTTTGATTTGCATCAGTTGTATCTATAGAGATTGCATTTCCCATAATCAAAAGATCATAGTAAATTGTCATCTGGTAATCGTTAAAGCTGTGTTGGATTATCTTTGCTAAGATGATGTATGAAGCCTTTACTCTTCCTATGTAAGGAATAATGCAGCTTACTGTCCTGTACAGCTCTAAAAACATCTCTAAACAAACAGAATACCCCTTAGGAGCATTGATTCCTTTGCTAGCTTGCGTACCACTTCTGGAAGTGAACTAGCGTGAGTCCTCCTGATGTCGAGTAAATATGCTGTGGTCAGCACCGTAAGATAGTTGGAAGGCTCTCATGGACCAAACAGCACTGCGTGTCCTGCTTTGTGTTGCTCAAGTTTCCAGTTGTCTTAGGCGAGTGTTGGCAGTGGACACAGCATGCATTCTGGAAATTCGGTGACTTCAGTCTGTCTTCTGTGTTGCATTCAGCAGTGTAGGCTTTCCTTCACTTTCTTCAAAGCAGTGAGTCCTAAAAACTAATAGGCTGATATAGGCCTAAAACTAATACAGGCTGAAACTTCAGCTTTGGAATATGCTGTATGTTATTTTTTTGCCTCTTTTTAGGAAGAGGAAAGAAAACGTCAGGAAGAAATGGAACGTCAGCGGCGGGAGAGACGATATATCTTGCCTGATGAACCAGCGATCATTGTACATCCTAACTGGGCAGCAAAGAGTGGGAAGTTTGACTGTAGCATTATGTCTCTTAGTGTTCTTCTGGACTATAGATTAGAAGACAATAAAGAACATTCCTTTGAGGTAATTTAGCTATGCTGTTTACAGTTAGCCATTCCTGTTTCTTTTTAATTCTGTGTGATAGCTGCAGTATTCCTAAATTGTAAAAGTTTATGATAACATATCAAAATAAAACTTAAATAAGTTAGTTTATTTGTGTAATACCTAGAAAAACATTGCTTACTCTGGCACATGATTTGCAATAGCAGTATAGTCACTGTACGATATCCAGAAGAAACGTGCAGGTTTTCAGATAGTGAACTGAGTTTAAAATTTATGCAGCGAGACTAGGTCATAAACTGCTGCAGTAAAGGGAAGAAGCATTTTTATAAAGTCGTTTAAGGTTTACATGTTCTAAGCAGGTAGTAAGAAATCTGACAGTACATAAAATTCTGAGATATGGTGAAAGTTGGTAAGGTAGCACCTCATAGCTATTTAATCACGTGTGCAAATTTTTAATATGTATTTTAAAACTTTTTGTCAGTTCTCTTTTCATTCTTCTTTATGTGCAGGTATCATTGTTTGCAGAACTCTTCAATGAAATGCTTCAGAGAGATTTTGGTGTCAGAATTTACAAAGCACTAATTTCTCTCCCAGAGAGGGAGGACAAAAAAGACAAAAAAGGCAAAAAAGATGAGAGAAAAGAAAAAAAAGAAGAAAAAGATGATGAAACAGATGATCCAAAACCTAAGAGGAGAAAATCTGGAGATGATAAAGACAAAAAAGAAGATAAAGATGAAAAGAAGGTCTGCAGCTAGCTCATATGAAGTACTATCCTGTCTGGATCAATATTAAACTGTTTCTATTTGAATTTTACTTTATTGCTTTCGAAAACTGAAGTCATGTAGTGTTAGTTAATTGATTTGACTCGATCTATTTAAATATGTTTCAGTCATATTCAGTAATTTAAAAATTTTACGGATATATTGGGGTATTTTAACATTCATCTATATCACATAGATTTATATTTGTTTTTTTAAGTGACTAAATATAAACATAAGCAAATTTTTATTTGAATGGTGGTGAGGTTTTTACTTTCCTGGTTTTTTTGTTCTGACTGGATAAATTTTTAGGAACTTTTGTTACAGAGGGAAGATAAAAGGAAAGATGATTCTAAAGATGAAGAAGAAACTGAAGAAGACAATAATCAAGAAGAATATGATCCGATGGAGGCAGAAGAAGCTGAAGACGAAGATGAAGGTATCTTGAATTATGGATTTTGTGGCTTTCAGAATTTTCTTTCACTTCCACTGAGTATGTTCGTTCAAGCTGGAGGATGCACTGGAACTAGACAATTTAAAATTGCATTAATAGACTAATTTTATTTTATTCTGACCAGATCTGCTTAAAATGTAAGTGCCTTTATGCTAGGCATTGTATTAACATAGTTAATATAATCTAGCTGTGGTACTCAAAGTAAGGCATGCATATAGAAGTGGTTTTATTTTTTTCAGAATGCAGACCACTCGCAACTCCCATTGAAGTCAGTAGGAGATGTGAGTATTCAGCACCTCTGAAAAACCAAGCCACTTTTAAGTCCCTAACTTCCTATTCCTCAATTCTGAAATGTCATCCTGTTCTTATTAGGCCAGAATGTAGAGTGGGGTGTTCTTTATATTATTTTATGCGGAGTTGATTTCTGTTTGCGTGGAGTTGTGTTTGCCTGAAGAAATGGGGAAACGGGCTGGGGAATTTTCCTGTCTCCGGGGAGCAGCAGTAGCCCTCTTTCCCTGCTCAGAGATTCAGAAAGGCGTAAGACATGATGTGTGCTTTTTGGTTTGTACTTCTTTGGAGTTTCTGTCCTCTTACGGAGAGCTTCTGCTAGAGATGCGGGTTTGAACTGCTTAGATATTGCAGTCCCAGCACTTTCTAACCAGCATTTTCAGTTGTGTTTTTGTCAGAGTACTGCACCAGCCTTAAAAATTGGTGCTAATCTGCGGTTTCCAAAATAACTCTTATTTGCTTATAATCTGGTGGTGAGAGTGCCCTGGGCTTGCCTGTTCTGTAAAAGTGCTGCTACTTCCCATAATCTGTCCTTGTGCCATTCCCAGTCAGATTTGCTGAGAACAATCCAACATACCATGGAGGTGCAGGAGAAAGCTATTGGTTCTCAGAAACGTGTTGGCAAAATTAGACAAGTTGTTGTGATACGTAGTTTTTTGCAAAGTTTTCCTTACAAGAAGGTGAGCTTAAAGCTGAACTTGGCACGTGATTCTCTGACCAAAGACTTGCATATAAGGTACAGAGCTGCATGCCATAATCCGTCCCTGCAGTTGTCGTATTCCTCTTCTTGATTTTAGATTTAGTTTTACTGTCTACCTTTAAACAAAAACCCTGCAGTTTGTAATTCACATCTAATAAGCAATGTGATCTGTAACTTCTTGGAGAATCTAAATCATAGGATCAAAGAATATGCCACTCAGACATGAGTATAAACTCATGCTTTTAATTATATAGTCGATATGGTTTTTATGATACACAGTATTTGAGAGTGAATAGTACTGATTTTATCCTAATAGGAAAAACCATAGCTGAATGCAGACTCTGCCAAGCCTCATTAAGGAGAGGCTCATTTTCTGCACACCACTTAAATAGATGTTGGTGGAGCTCATTTTGGGCCTAGTTAGCATTTGTTTCAGTTCTTTTATCTTCTGTGTGTGAAGGAAATGCAGGGGAAAAATGACAAACGGCTTATGTTAAAATAAGACCAGAGAATAATCAAAACTTAACAGGACTCCCTTAAATGCCATTTGGCTTTTTTATTGTTCAGGGAAATATATTAATTTCAGGTATTTGGGGGTTTATGTGAACTTTTTCAATGAACATAGGTGTTTTGAGATAATGGTTATAGAATTGTTTGCTGGGGGTATGTTGAATTTTCTTTCTGTTTTACAGACCGGGATGAAGAGGAAATGAATAAACGGGAGGACAGAAGAGAGGGTAACAGGCATTGTAAAGAGAGGTCGTCTAAAGATAAAGTAATTAACACCTTTCTTAACTACATATAACTTTGTTAGAGGCGTCCTAGTTAGGGCTTAACTATTTCTACTGTAAGACCTGTTTGTACTCCTTGATTCCTTCAGCACTTCTGGTCTGAAACGTTAAGTGTATACAGAAGTTAGGGAACGTGTGACAGCTTTGGGTAAGGTGCTTACAGCCTACTTTCACTTACGTTTTAAAGTTCATTGGGTGAAAGCTCTTGGAAAAACTCTTGTATGAGATTCTGATACTGTTATGTATTTACATCTCCCTGCAGGAAAATGGATGCTTTTTGTGTCGTGAGGCCAGTAGCTTGGCTCCACAATTCAGATTAAGGAACAGCATAAGTTTGATTTGTTACGCTCAAACTTTTCTTTATAAATGCAAGAATAAAGCCAGTTTCTGGTTCTTGCTCTTTTTTCTTCAAGGAAAAATGGGAGATGTAGGAATAGGAATAATGGGAAAACACAGTCTGCAGAACTGCTGTAGCTGCAAAAGCTGGATGCTCATTCATTACACGTTTATGGGGATTTCACTTTGAAAACAGCTGTCCAATAAATTATATGATCAGGAGGAGAAGGGATGTTTGCTATTACTTGTTTAATTAGGTTAATTCTTCACATTTTCTGACATATTAGCATGAGCAAAAGGGAACTGTGTTTACCAGATGTTACTGTCCACTGTGCTGTAATTCTTTTAAATATTTGAAAGATTACTTGTCCAAAATAGCTTGCTTATGATATTTGAGCTCAGTAGGTAAATGCTAGTTATATTAATCACTCATCTGAAAGTAACGATAAAATGAACAGAGGAAAACTTTTGTAAACTGAAAAACTTATAGTTCTTTGTAGGTGGTGGGAATATGGTATTTTAACTTCCTAACAATCCCATAATGAATTTTCTGTAGGAGAAAGAGAAGACGCAGATGGTAACTGTTAATAGGGATCTTCTGATGGCTTTTGTATATTTTGATCAAAGTCATTGTGGATATCTTCTGGAGAAGGACATGGAGGAGATACTGTACACTCTTGGACTACACCTGTCACGTGCTCAGGTTTTGTATAGTAATAGAACTCTCTTTAAAAATATTACAGGAAAGCTGTAAGTGGGAGGCCTATTGTAAGTGGGAGGGCTGTTGCTTACATACTTGATCCCTGATTTTTATGTAGCCACTTCATATTTACAATGAAATGCTAATTTAATCTTTTGTAACTTGTCTTGGAATGAAAAGGTGAAGTTCGGGCATATTAAGAGCTGCATATTGTAGATGTAGCTTTTATCTCAAAATTTTATCATTTTTTTTCTCTAACTCATTTTCATTTTAAGCCCCAGTATGTTAAAGTCCAAAAAGCTGTGCAATTTTGCTAAGTTTTCCAAGTTAAAACATTGTTTAGGTAATATAATGTCTGTGCATTAACTAACACTGTATTTCTTTCAATGTCTGTATTTTAGGTTAAGAAGCTACTTAATAAAGTAGTGCTTAGAGAATCTTGCTTCTACAGAAGACTAACAGATACTTCTAAAGATGAAGAAAATCAAGAAGAGTCTGAAGAACTACAGGAAGATATGTTAGGTAGTGGTTTGTTGTTTTTTTTTCTTTTTATGCTACAAACTTCCAGAGAACTGTTTCTGAGCGAATGATAATGAGAGTTCTAAGAGACTTGCTTTCTTGCAGAAACTAATTCAGGTCTGCAGGGAGCCTGCCAGTTTGGAAAAGTAAATCTTGGGCAGTTCATAAATTACAGTATTTCTGGCTTCCAACACAGCTTGTTGCATCTGTAGGATAAATCTTAATATCTTGGAACAGGAAGGAGGACAGAGGTTAATGTTGAATATCGATGAACAGCATTTCTCATTCACAGCAGTTTTGCGGTCAGGAGGATCAGTGCTGTAGGTAGTAAAACAGAGCCTGATTTTTTGAAGACAAATTACTGCAGAAAGGAGGCACAGAAGAATGCAATGAAAGAGCATGCTCCTTTTTGAAGGGGGGAATTGGGGTAAGGAGGGAGGAGAGAAATGAGGGATAAACTAGCAAACTTGAATCTATATTTAATTCTTTTAAGAAGTTCTTGAGGTTGATCACTAGAACTCTAGAAATGAAAAATGACAGAATTATTATTTTCTAACGCTACTTAATCTAATACAGGAAACAGATTACTGTTACCGTCGCCTACTATAAAGCAAGAATCAAAAGCCATAGAAGAAAATGTCGGCCTCATTGTATACAATGGAGCTATGGTGGATGTTGGGAGCCTTTTACAGAAGCTGGAGAAGAGTGAAAGAGTGCGGGCAGAGATAGAACAAAAGCTTCAGTTACTAGAAGAAAAAACAGGTGGGACATTACTTTAAAGGTGGTACTTAACATGGATGCAAGATGGTAAGACTTTTTAATTAGATAAACCAATTTGAGTAATATTTGTGATCTAAATTTCTTAGCTATTTGCTTACCGTAAACTTGTATTTTCTATTTTCCAAGCCCTTTGAACTTGCACACCAACTGTTGTTGAGTACCGTTGTCACCATGCTAAAATGCTTTTATCTTTTTTTATTCAAGTTGAATGTAAGACTTCCAAATGTAGTCAGAATTGAGTATTATCAAATGGTAATGCAATGCAGATTTTAATGTTCTTTAAAAATTAGTAGTTATGGTGTTGGCATGCAAATGGAATACTAAGGTGCAAAGTACCAAGCGTTGGAAGTCACTGACTTTTATTTTTTTCTTTCTAAGATGAGGATGAAAAGACCATACTACAACTGGAGAATTCTAACAAAAGTCTGTCTACAGAGCTCAAAGAAGTGAAAAAAGACCTTAGCCAACTGCAAGAAAATTTGAAGATCTCGGATGACAAAAACTTGCAATTTGAGGGTCAGCTGAATAAGACAATCAAAAATTTAGCTACTGTTATGGATGAAATACAGAGTGTTCTTAAACAGGTTAGAAGTGTTTAATATTTTTTTCTATTGTATGCAGGCTTCCTGTAGACTAAACTACAGAACAAAACCGTCAGAATAAAGTATTTTCACATGAATTCAGAGGAATAGTATCTTAACATACATATATAAGATGCTCAGTGTGATATTGATTATTTAACGATAGCAAATAAAATGTATATTTTCTAAGCTTGAAACACATGTTCTTGTCTTAAATGTTTTTAAAAATTTATAAATAATTAATGTAAATCTCGAATCATCTTAATGTTTTCCTGTGCTGATCTTGTCCATCTCCAAGAGTTCAAATCTGCTCTTCTGTTTGATCAATTAGGAGTAATTTTTCAAGGCAGACCTTAATTATTTCAATTTATGTGGGGGTATTTCAGTAAAATGAGTTTTAAGCTAACAGCATAATGCTCTGGAGCATCTCTATCCCTGTACAGAAAGATACTTGCGTACTCCGTAGGAATGCTGTTTGGGGCCTATTAAGTAAGGCTGAACAGAAGTAGGTTATAAAGACTACTGATTGGCAAATCGGAACTAAGAGGGAGCCTTGCTTCTACTTCTCTCTATGTTTATTTTGAAAAGACAGTATAGCATAATAATACAAAAGCTCAAAAAACAAAACCACACACACAAAAACCCCTAGAAAACTTCACAAATGTTAGAACTGTTTTTCCCCCTTGTAGGATACAAGTGACGCATCATATAAATCACTGTAGCTTATTAAACTAGCAGTACCTTACAGCCCTCTGTCATCAGTGTCATTATGCAGTCCTGCGCTTCACTACATACTCCACCAGAATCGGCAGCTGAAGGCGCTGCATGCCATGCATTTGCCATGCTTTTAGCTCAGTTAAATCACATTGCTCGTTCTGTCTTGTGTTTTTGAGATGAAAATGTCTTCGAAGTCTAGTGTTTTCAGATGGCTTTGACCAATGTAAGTATTTTGTGTTAGAACTGTTACAGTAAATTATTTATCATAATTTAATGGATTTTGCAAAAAAAACTGTTTTCACTTGCTCTTTAAAAAACAAACAAACGTACATAAAACAAACAAAAAAGCTCAACAACCCCCAAACCTTTAGACTATGAAGTGAGGCTTCTGGGGATGTTTTTTGTGCTTTTCAGAAGTGGTTAGGTCACGTTTAGTTTCTGCCGCCTCAATTCTTCGGGAAGGTACTGGAAATATTAATTGGTTATAACTAAACTGAATAAGATATCAGTTCCCATACTGTTTGGTGTCAATTTTAAATACTATTTCTGTCTCGTGCTGCTTTACAGTTCACGTGAGAAATATCACTGCTAGAATTCATGTTATCCTCCCCCTTTTTTCTTTTAAAGGATATTGTGAAGAACGAAGATAAAGATCAGAAATCCAAAGAAAATGGAGCAAACGTATGATAAAACTGCTGCTGTTTAGAATAATGGTGTTACATACTGTAATATAAATCATGATACCAGAATGTATGGGAAGTGATGCATGTTTGATTTTAGTAGTATAAATATCTTAGTTCCAAAAGATGTATAAAGTTTTATGAATGTGAGTGTCTGCTTCTGAAGATTGCTTGTAATTCTTAGCATTCAATTTGAGACACTCCTTGAGTGAAAATAATTTTGCATTGCAAAATGTTTTAGGATGAACTTTGTTATAGTTTTAACCCTAATAAAGTTCATCAACGTAATGAACAGTAGCAAGTATTTAATTACCAAATGTTTTTCATTAAAGTCTAGTGAAATCAAAATTTTCATTATTTATAGAATTGCCATTTTTAGGTTTTTATTTTTATTTCGGTCTAATTAGTCTTTTTAAATTCAAATATAACTCACAAAATAGCATGCTGCTTAATTTTGCAAGTAAAGATTTTTAAAAAAAAAAAAACAACAGCTTCTTGGATTTTTTTTTTAACTTTTCACAACTTTCTTTTCCCTTCCAAATGTAACTTTCTTCCCCAAAGCTGCTTGTATTTAAAGCCTCATAATATACAGTAGTTCAGATGAGGTAAGAAAGCAATAGAAACCTACCAAAATACTGGTAGGGTTGTGAGATTTATATGAAAATACATGGGCCTGTTTTAAATGTGTGTCATTTGTGTTCCTGTAATTATTCGTACCTTTGGATTAATATATATACACTTCTTTTTAATAACACAGGCAGTATATTAAAACATATGGTTGGATATCAGGCCAGTAGGTGTCAGAATAATGCCTTACATGGAGAAAAAACTACCATTGTAAGCCGCCTTTAATTAAATTTGGACTTCTTTCTTAATATGTGTAATTCCTTCAGAGACTTTAGTCCAACAAAAGAATGGATACACAAGTATCAGTACTCAATGTTATAATTACTAACGAGCAGGATACAACTTGGTTTGTTGAAAGTGGGTAAGACTGCCTTCCTTTGTTCACACATCGCAAGAGATCTAAACTTAAAAGTTAATGTGACATCATTGTTAAAGGCAACTTATCCAAACAATGAAAAATATGAACAATTGTAATTTAGTGCAACTTCCAGGAAAATTAAGGGGTTTGAAAGTTGGGGCAGAAGTGTTTTCTTACGGATATGGTTTATTTTAGCAGACCTTTTCTTTTTTAGCCTAGATGTCCTAGGTAACTAGATACCTGTTAGGAGAGTCCAAGTGCCGTAATATGTGTGAATAACCTACATGGAAACTCACGTAGCTTTAGTGAGATACACATTAAAATGCCTGAGTTTATGTTGAAAAGAGTCTAAGCTGGTGCTTTTCTCTTTTATTACCTTTGTTGGCTCTTTGGAGCTAGGCAAGTAATAAATAACATGCATAAGCTTCCCCCTCATTCATTTCACTGTATAATATCTTAACTGTTCACACTAAAGTAGAAGTACTATAAAAACACTGATTATTGCATATAAGTACACAGAAACTGCATGCTTTTATGATTTAAGAGATAACCTCATTAGAATGATTGAACGAGGATGGTGATGAATTAATCTTATGAAAAGCATTATCTGTGGTGTACAGATGGTGTTAAATTCTTTTGTAATCAGATTATATTTTTCACCTTTATCTTTTTTTACAAATTGTTGACAGCATGTTTTGTTTTTGACATTGAGTACCGTTTGTTTAAATGGACTTCAAAGGACTGCATTTGAAATACTTTGTTCACGAATTTTCAGCAGTACGTGTGAACATACAAGAAAATAATTCTAGAATTGAAGATAACATCTTCTTAGGTACACTGCTGAAATATTTTGCTGGGGTGTTTTTACCTTAAACACCTGAGGTGAAAGGGGTTGTGGCAACAAGCAGGCCTCATCTTGTGTTTCAATGAGTGACCCTGTGAGATAGGCTAGAGTAATACAGATTTTTACAGTATTTAAGGAAGTATTTGTTAGAATGAGTGTAATCTTTCTCTATATTGCTTTGATGTAATAGCGTTTCAGATACTATGTACAGTCTGCATTTATGTTGGAAAGGAAATTAAAAGGATAAAGAATAAAGGAAAAAGGAAAAAAAAAAAAACAACAAGGAAAAGTTTTACAGCCTACACAAAGCTTGACCAGTCTCCTGCAGCATAACTGATCTGAGGAAGAACAGACACCTCTACGGACTGTTTAAGTTGCTTTACCAAAAGTACAAGGTTCTGTATATATACAGCATCCCTGCTGGTGCTAGCTAAAGCTTCTTGGTAATATAACTAATTCTTAAGAAAATTGAATAGAGTATCACTAATGGAGGTTTGGAGAAGCAATATTCTGTCAGTTTTAATGTATGGACAATGTTTTTGCATTTCATGTCCACACTTCCCACCTCATGGGTTTTCCATTTCTAAGTCTGTCATTACGTATCAGTTCCTAGTGAAAGGCTGATAAAAATGAGCCTATACCAGGTCTTACTCTGATGCCTCAATGTTCAATATGTTTGTAGTTTTAAAATCATCATAGATGCTCTATGGAAAGTTCTAAATGTTAGACTGCCTTGTTCAGTAGAAAAAGTACTGCTAGAGCGGGCCAGTAAATGGAATCTGATCTCAGTTTAGAGATTATTTCCCTCCCCTTTTGTATTTTGTCTATGTCGGGTGCATTAATGAGTTAAACCCTTACAAAGTGATATTCAGACGAGTGGGTGTCTGTGAATAAGGCTAGGAAGAAAGTTCCGAGTGATACGTCTGGATGCAAAATGGTCTGGAATAAAGTAGACTCTCTTGAGGGCCCTTTGCTCTTGTAATGAAAAGGCGGAGGTATGTAATTTCAGTGCTACATAGCAACAGTGGCAAATACACCAATATTGCCAAAGTTTTCTGAAGTGTTGAGGATTACATGCGGGATAATGGAGCTGCTTCCAGCACCGCTGCATGTTCTACCATGATGAAGACACGTAGTGTTTTCTTGACTCACCCAGTGCTTGATGCTTGTGCCTGTAGCACTTGGGCACTGCTGCAAAATCACTTTCCAGTTGTTGCTTGGTTTCTCTGCTGTCCTCTCCCTCAGCCTGGGGTGCCCTTAAGTGTACAATGGAGAGGCTGGAATTCTCTCTCCAGTGCCCGTGTGTTTCCACAGATCCAGCATTTGCCATTGAGTTGTTTAAGGATCTAATATTATGAAGCCTAGTCCTTTAACATAACTTTTTTTTTTTCAATGTTTAACTGCTCTGAGAGGGATGAATGGCTTTCAGTCCATCTTTCTGCTGAGTAATGTACTGTGTGAATATGTTTGGACTTCTGTAACACAGTTAACTTTCACCAATAATTTTACCAAGAATGTGCACAAAACATGTTTTTTCTCTTGCTTCTCTGTAATCTTTGTGTACCCAGGTCAGGTTCTTACCTTGAATGCATTTGTTCAGTGCGGTTTATATTTAAAAATATAAAATATAAAATAATTCGAGTGACTGAGTCTTATGGACAGCAATAGATTATCAAATGTGTAGGTAGCACAGTCAATACACGTATGCTAATATTTTCGAGAAAGCAGAAATGGTTGAAGTAGAAATTCAACTGGGACTTGTATATTGCCGTGTAGTGCAACGATAAAAATGGCATAAGCAATGAACTCCTCTACTTAGCTATCAAAACAGCCCACCAGTGGGAAACCAAAAGTGTTTTCCCACCAAACTTTGATGTTTCTGCATACTGGGTCTCATTAGATGTATTGCACGAAAGTAGTTACAGTAAAAAGCTCTAATAACAAAATGCATTACTTTCAAGTAAAAATAATTTTCGTTTTTTATTCATCCACTATATAATCTACAGCATCATGATACAGAGTATAAATTTAGAGTTTTGGAACACCAAATATTGCGTGAAGTTGTATGTTGTGTAGTGTTTTAACTGTGGTTAGGAACATTGCTTCTGAATTTCTAGGTATCTGATACCTGAATTTTTATTGAAAACGTGACACTGCAGTTGTATGCTGCTTTTGATTTCTTGTATCCTCCTGGTTTTTAAATTGTTGTTCTCTTTAATGAGTGGATTCTAACTTGTTTGAGGGTTCAGGTAGAATACTCTACAGTACATGTAAGAACTAGTTATTTTTTCAGGTGATTCAGTAATCCTGCAAGCTGTTGTATCTAGCCCAATATTAGTTCAGTTGTCTTCATTCTTCTCTCTAAAACGACAGCAAAATAGTGGTGCTGAGTAGATTTGTTTGTTGCGTGCTGCAATTTGTTTTTTTTGGTGCAGGGTTACGAGGTTAAACTACTAGAGTTTTTCCTCTAGTTCCTGCAGGACTTCAGTACGCTCAGACCATCTACGGAGCATGTTAAGCCACAGGTGTGTGTTGAAATACTTTGTTGATTGAAATTGTTCAGTGATGTCCTTCTATTTAGAACTACTAGTCTTCCCTTCTCTATCTGCCTTAGGCTGAGGAAGGAGCTTGCATAGCTAGCTTTTATTCTTGCTAATAACTTGGGTCTGCAGTGTCAAGGCATGTTCATGTGAACTTCCCGTAGGCAAGCAATTTCCCAGTGTGGTGACCATTTTGTTTCTTAGCAGTGGGCAAGTGAGATAGACTGTGTGGTACCTCTAAAAGTCCCTTCTTTCATATGCTCTGGGATCTTCCACCTTAGCAGGTATTGGAGTGTTGTAGAGAACTTTTGGAACAAGTAGGTAATAATAGTCCTGTGAGGGGGCTCTGAATATTTGGAGAAAATACTTGAGCTGGATTTCAGCCAAGATGACAGATTCCCAAAGCCACATGTTTTGATGGGAAATAGCTTCCTAGATTATTTTCCCTCAGTCCGGTGAGCGCAAGTGAAAGGATCCTGTTGACTGAATCATTGTTCACATTTCATGGTTAACAAACAGCTGGGTAGAGGGGAAGAGTGGAGAGGAGGAACTGCAGAGAATCCCAGCTTGAACTCTCCCCACTCTGCTTTTCAGCAAATATTTTACGCTACTAATTTGCATTGTTAGTTGCTTGCAAGCTTTTTAGTGGTATACAGAAGGATTTGTTTGAGTGTGAGTTCAGGGTATTTTTCCCCCTATATTGCTTAATTCTTTTTGGCCTTCCCGACACAGGGTCATCCGGTTACATTCCTGTTTTGTCATGCAAGGGGCAGAAACAGCTGGAGAACAGCTGCCTTCATTTTTGGTCCCTTTTTAGCAGGGCTAGATGGTAGCTAGCCGATTTGCATATAAAAAAAAGCAGAAATTGCTGCCATATGTCATATCATAGAAACGAATAGTTGGAGATAAAAGTACCTTGCAATGCTGGTCTCAAAAAACACTGTTGTCTCTCAGACCAGCCTGATGTCTGGTCTGTAAAACAGTCCACTGCATGTGTGCAGAGGAAAAGTTAAAGGAGGAGGCGGCAATTTCACTGTAAGTATAATGTACACGCGGGTTGGGAAAATGGGTTGTTAGACTTTCAGCTTGGCTCTAATAAGAAATGAGAGAGTTTTGGAAGTTGTCCCAAAACATCTGGAAAGAGTCCTGTCTGTTTCACAAGAGTTAGTCTGGGTCTCCCATAAGAGACTTTCCTTTTCAGCTTGTCTCCTGATGCCTTATTTTATCAAAGTACTGTTCAAGCAAATTAAGTACTTAACTAAGTACATTACATTAAATGTAACTATTAGAACATTCATGTTACAAGTTATAAAATCTTGGGGAAGGGCTTCCAAATACAATTTGCAAGTATTCTTAAAATGTTTGTTTGCAGAGAAAAGCTTGTGCTTGTCAGGTATCTCCTCTGATGCAAGGAAGCCATTTATAATGTTACTAAACAGATGAAAATGAAGATTAGCTGCTTACCAATATTGAACCTGATTTTCTGCCTTGGTGTCTTTCCTGAGATCAAGCTAATGACCTCTTTTTTTCTTGGAGATGGTGTTATCTTTTCATTATACTGAGGAGAAGAAAAATAGATGACCTTTAGTACTGGGACACATATGGGTGGCAGCACATTTATAAATCCTCTGATTATCCATGGGATCCGGTAATATGCTTGCAAGGAACGTGCAGTCAGCATTTTCAGTCTTGTGATTTGGGCATGTAATGATGGACAGCGCAAAAGAGGGCTTGCAGGGGTAGTAACAATGTACAATAATTGTGATCCATGGACAAAAGCAGAAGTTGTATAGAGTACCTTTGGGCAGCAGGGACTCAGAAGAGGTAGGATTGGTAAGAGATGGCTGTGCAGATATTCTGGGTGGTGAATTCATTCCAATATCTACTTCACATTTTAAAGAAAAGCAAAATGAATCCACTTTAGGTCTTTATTCTAATAAATTCAGTTTGAAAAAAGATTATCCAAATGCAACCTGCAATTTAAGAACCTATGCAAATTCCATAAAGAACACACTGAATTGGGCACAAAATTGCTCCATGAGCACCAGGTTCCAAAGCGAGCAGTGCCCTGATCTTGCCCGAGAAGGATTTTCCACAGTAAAGGAAAGATGTGCTCTGCGTCATTGCACAACAGGAACAAACTGCATGAGTAACTTGAAAACTGTGCGGAGCAGTGCTAAAGCATGGCCTGTGCCCCAGTGCCTCCCCTGCTTGCTCTGACAGGGCCTCACTTCATGGAAGAGTAATCTGAGACAGGGGGAAAAGAACATGGGGATGGGGTGGGGAGGGAGTCTTTTGTCTCCCTGAAATTTTAGTGCAAAATAGAGGCAGGTTCCTCTAGCCCAGAGTGGGATTTTCTAGAGAGCGAGTGCCCCGTGCTGGAGCAGCCGGGAGGGGAAGGGAGGGAAGAGCTGGGGCAGGGCTGACCACAGTGGCTGCCGTGCACAGCTGGTGCTGGAGCTTTCCAGTGTCATTGAGTTTATTTGCTTTCATCTTGACTATTTCTTATCTCCTTCACCACCTGCCTACGTGATCCCGATGGCGAGATCCTCTCTGTTTTGCAGAGCTGCTGGTTGATTCAAGCAGGGTAGCCTGAGCTGCCATCACAGACTTTTTTCAGCTGGAAGCACCAAACCACTCTCCCATGGCAGGTAACTTCTGCCTGTGCGTTTTGTGATTAGGGGTATCAGTGTGAATCCTGGCAGGCAAAAACTCAGCTGGTAGAAAAGCGAGGAGCAAGCAGGGCATCACCACCACAGCTTTCTCCAGAGGAACGGCCTCTGTCAGTACAGCCACTGGGACGAACTGGGTTTCAGCTGCTGGTAGTCTGGTTTGAAGTCAAGTCAGTGGTGACTCGGTGAGTCATTGCAATGTAGATACAGGCATTCACTATTTAGGAAAAATGTGATAGGAAGCAGGTGTGGTGTTGGTTTCCGTCTTCTGTTGCAGGTAATGTTTCCTTGAGGAGGTGGCTGGATATAACATGTCCAGAGATTGACACTGCAATGAACTGGAAGGTGCATTCGTACCCTGTGGAAGACCAAATTAGTTTCATTCATCATGAATGTTTATAGACAAAGGATGATTTGTAGAAAGAAATGCTGGGGCTGGATGTTATGGATTGACTCAGCACAAAGATTTCTCTGAGAAAGAGCTGCAGAATGTGCTGCCACCAGAGAAGGTAAAGGTGGAGGACGCACAGCACCGTGGGTGGGGTGACAGTTGCCTGGGAGGGAAGGCACTTGCTACCTAGTGAAGACATGATGCTCTGAGGTCAGCAGCTGCTTTTAGTTTTCATTCCTCTGGGAATGCTGACAAAAAAAACAACAAACCAACCCACAAAGGAATCTGTTAAATCTTTTCTAAAAGTGAAATTGATGTAAGTTCTTGGAAGAAATCAGGCTCAGACACATTCAGACTGCTACCTTAAATATGTAATTATTCACATTAAAAATTTAGAGGGTGAGAATTCTGCAGAAGATAACATATTGCAGCACTGTCTTGTTTCCCCCTTCATCTACATTAAATTTATTAGCTTTCATGGGATACATGAAGAACATGCTATCAGATCTGGCAACAGTAACAAAAATGACAAAGCAACCTCAAGCGAAATAATCTTTGAGTATTTTTAACTAGGTTGTACTGATGGGTATTTAGACATCATTTCTGTTTGCTACCTGCAATTAGTTCATATTCAATTAATTGTGCTAGTGACCTCTGCAGTCTCATCAGGCCAGGCTGCAATCAAGGGCTTAGTCTATACAGCTGCTGGATTATTGAGTGCTTTTAATGCAAGGCTGCCAGGAAAAGTCCTGAAATGTTAGTGCTTGCAGAATGCGCCAGCCAGCATGGTAACTGTGATTCACAAGCAGAGGAGATTAAATTTCAGCTCCTGGTATTGACTGCTGCCTCACAGCTGTTCAGTTTTCACTCGAGGCATTGGTTTTGGCCAGTAAATCCCTTTACTGTTTGCAATTCCGGGGCAGGGGGGGGCAGGTTTCGGTATGCTGGGGTCATTAGTCCTTGAGTCTGTTTTACCTTTGGGCTTGTGGGGCTTGTGTCGGTTTGATGTGCGGAGCATCCTGGAAGGCTGCTCTTTTCTGACCGACCTTTAGTGGGAGGAGACGATACTGATACCACGGCACTTCTGTACATCTTACAATTTTCTCTGTGGTTCTGACATGGTAAATTAGGATTGCTCTCTGTTGAAGGTGATTATAGGAGATACCAAGTTCTAATTACTGAGCATAATGCAGGTAAGTGATAAATGAGCAGTATCGTCCTTGCTTCAAATCAGTTTAGATCTCTGCTTTAACCTTATGATGTGAACTGCTTGTGTTTTAACTTTCCCAAAGTTAAAGGATCGGAAGTATTAGCAGCCAAACCAGGAATGCTGCTAACAACCGAGTAGAAGATGCTGAAGTGAATATTTACCTGGGTACTTAGTGAAGTGCAAACAAATCCTTTTTTTAGTTGGATTTCCAAAGGTTAGTAGGGATTTTCACAGCTATCATTATTTGAGAGATTTATTGTTGTTTTTCCCTGAGTGTAGCTCTGTAATCCTTTCTGCCTGGGGATGAGTTATAGTTTAAGTTAGAAGTACATTTTTACCTCAAGCAGAACTGGATATAATTAGATCACAAAAGCTTTTTGTTGACGTTAACTAGAAATTCTTCAAGTAAAAGTGCAGTATTTAATTCTTTCTCAAAGCAAGAAATTTGTCAACTTTTGGAAGACTTGAGGAATTCTTAATGTTCTGTTTCCAAATTTTTACCAGGAAAATTTCTAATGTCTGGCCTGTGCTGTTCTTGGCCACGTCAACCTCTTTATGCTTCTCTTAACACTGACTTTAGATTAAATCCCATAGTTTGGGTTGGATTTTTTCCCCTATTTCTGGCATTAACCTTTCTTTCCCAATGATTTGCACAGAATAGCGGCTCCCTGTTACAGCCCCACTTTCTGACTAGAAAATCAATCTCTTCATGCAGTCTCATTTCTTGGGCACTCTTTATTAACTTTACTAAACCGGTAACATCTGCTCCAGCATAAATTCATCCTCCCTGATCACAAGTAGCCTGCTGACCTCTTAACTCTTAATCCAGGTGAGGTATTGTAAGGACGAACAGTGTTTTACTACTGGTCTTGATCTAAAAAGCAGTAATATCTCTCTGTAAGTTGTGAATGGTTCTCTCTTCTATAGTTAATTTTTATATCACTGGTAAATATTGATATGTTACTTGCCAGTCTCCTGGGGATGATTTAGGGAGAGTCCTTGAATCCTTTGGTTTTTACCTCCTTGCTTCCCAGTAACCTCTTTTCTGATGCATAGCATGGCTGGCTAAATCCAAATGTAAATTACTTTGGTAAATGAATTACAGAATTTCCTCTATCAGCTTGTCTCTTGCTGCAGTAACATTCAAAGGGGTTTCTAACAAGTTAGAGTTCTCTCACAGTTTCTTTAACTGAATGCCTTTGAAGAAGCTTCTTTCTGAATTTCACCTTTTCAGATATTTGATGTTGAAGTGATGTTTCCATGGTTTTACTTCCATTTCTGGAAGCTTAACTGAAAGCAATTTGCAATTTGAGTGCCTTTATTTAGGTGATTTTCTGGTTAAAACTGATGTATTTGTGCCTTCTCTCCCATCAGTCATAATAATGATGACTTTCTGCTCTGGAAGACTTTTTTTCCCTTTCCTTATATTGCTCCCTTTCTTATATTTCCGTATTTTGCTCTACGAAAGCAAGTGACAAGTTAAACAATTAAAATGCAAGGGACAAAGGTTGCTTGGTTTTTGTTTTTTGAAAGAATTTACTATATTTAAAAATTAATCTATTGGTCTCACATTTTCTATCTTTATATAGAGAGATATTTCACTGCTTTTTTAAAAAGTCTACCCGTTTTTATGTTGCTGTTTGCAATAATGTGGAATTCAAGCCACCTGGCTTTCCCATGCTTCATGACTAATGGCTGGGATGTTGGGAACCAAGCAATATCCGAAGTGGTTCTCAGGAAACATTTCCTGCAGCATGTAGCAATAGCAGTGTCTGCAAACTCCAGCAGTGTTTGGTGAGTTCTCACAGATATCTGGGGGCACCAGGTGTCAGTGATGGCAATGACTTGGCCTGCAGTATGTTTATCCTTGGCCATGGTACATGAAAAGTGTTGAGACAGAGTTTTCAGACTCATGAAAAAACCAGCTAACCATTTTAAGATTTTTTTTTCCTTTTTAATCCACAACCAGTTGTTTGGGCAGTAAGTGAGAAGCAATGGGCATGCAGCATTGCAGTGCTAATTTTGCCAAATGACATTTCAGTGAAGAATTATACTAGAGTCTTGGCATGCTCCAGTCCCTGTTGCATGCTGGTTTTAAAGCCCTCTGCACTCAGGAGTCCTCCTCACTGCTGTTTCTCAAGGAGTTTTCCTGGCAATTTCTGGTCATCAGAAGACACTGGGGTCCCACAGATCTTTGTGTTACTCTTTACCCCAGCATTTCAAATGAGGTTAGTTCTAGAGAAACATACTGGGGTGTTAGAAATCCTGGGTTTATGGAATAGACTACACCTTGACTAATGTCAGACACCAGAAGATTAATCAAATGAAGGGAAAATCCAGTCCTAAAAACTCATAAAGAATCACAATCTGTCCGGCTCTATTTATTCCCAGGTAAAATCCAAAACGTCTTTCTCTTCCCTTCTGCTTTGCTCTGGTTTGCATGGTACACCCAGGACAGGTGAGAGCTGTTATATTCTCCTCCTTGGGGGTTGGAGGGGAAGAAGAAGGGAAAATCACGGCAATTCAAATCTCCCTCAGAGAGGGAAGTAGGGGCTAATTTAAAAAAAAAATCTTTTCCCCTTGATCTGCTAACTGAGCAGTCTGTCGAAATGCTAACATCTCCCTGTCGGACCATCTCCTGTGCTTAGCTGAGTTGTTCAGTCAATTGCTAACCAAACGAGGGGCAAACCGCTCCCTCCCACCTTTCCTGTACAGCCACGGGGGGTGCATGCAGAGCAGCGCTGGGAGAGGAGTAGGAGACTATCATCTGAGATTAGATACAGCTGGAAATACGCAATGTGAGGGCACTGACCCTCAGAGCCTTTGAAGAGAGAAACTGGGGGGATATTGCAAGAGACTGCATCTCACTAGCTGCTTGCATGTTGTCCTTGGTCATAACCAGCTCGTTTCTGCCATCCCAGCCCGCCTTCTCTTTGATAGCAGCATTTTCCAAATGCCTGAATTGCCTGACTTGTTTTTTTGTGTTCTTAGCGGGTAGAAGGGAACAACAGAAAATTGAAACGATTTTGCTTAGCCTTTAGAGGCTGGATTTGCTGCTGGTTCAGCATCTCTGTTGCAGGGCTACGAATTACTCCCCAGGAAAGCTAAGAAAGCCCTGCACTTTGCAGATTGGCTTGCAGACTGTGACTACTTCTTGTCACGAAATGTGTTGATCCACCTCTCTTGGTCTGCTTGTTGGGCTCTGCTGAGCCTTTAAGTCCCTACTGCAGACTGCAAATTTCTCTCAATTGGAAAATATGCTATTGAAGAGTGACATCGAAAGGACAGTACGCTTTTCTGTGAAGTGTTAAGTTTTATCCGTTTTTGCTGGAAGTATTGACCAAACTGGAATGAGATCAGACAAGGAATTGTTTTGTATTCCTGTTGTTTGTGCATTTGGGGGAGTAATCTGATAGGTCCAGCTCCTCACTTCTCTTTGCCTTGTGTGAGTCTCTCCCAGAATTCAGGGAGAAGAGAAGCACTTACAAAAGGAGCTAAAAAATGGGCAGAGATGGTCTCCGAAGCTCCTTGATTTTTTGGGGGGGTTAATACTGATTTGATATTCAGACAGAATCCTTGTGATAGGAGAGGGGTGGAATTGAATTTCCTGAAAAAAGTTCAGCAACGTCTTGAGGAGTAAGGAGTAAAACCTCTGTTGTATTTACAGGCTGTAATTGCCTTCCAAAGGGGAGGGCAGTTTTGGTGAACTATATTTATTCCTGTGTGATGATTCCCAAGTGTAATTTATTTAGTGACCTCTGCAGTGCTGACACATGGCTCTGCAGGCACTGGCTGTCTCGCTGTGGATGTCCTCACATGCTGAGCTGCTCTGCATGTTTCTGCCACCTTTCAGGAGCAGTTTTGAAGGGCTACCTGGAGTCCATTTATAACTGCATACTTGAGTCTTCTCTACTTCTTAGCAACTCTCAGTCTTGCTTAAAAGAAGAGACAAATTATTTTTCAAAATGGACCTGGCAAGCTTTTAGGCCAGATTTATTTCATTTGAATAAGTTAAATTTGTTCACAGCAATTAATGTCACTATCTGCTGTGTGTCTGATGAAGCTACAGATGAAATCATGGCCTTGTAAGTAGCTGATTCCTGTTTTGCCTACAAAAGGTCATGATTCTGGAGTCAGGCACTCTGTAGTTACACACAGGAACGCAAAATCTTAATGAGGATGGCAGCTCAGCAAGAGGCTGGGGATGTGCTTCGTGGGATTCCTTTCTTTTGGAGTCCCTTTCTTTCAGTGTCTTTTATCCTGACTCACAAACAGGGATGTAGGTTTGCAAGTAAAAGGAGAATAATTTTGTACTTCAATGGTGCTGGCTTCTTCAAAGTGTAACTCACAGTATGTGGCCAAACTTCGTATTGGACCATTTAGGGTTATTTAGAGTTCTATTCCTTTTTATTTTCTTCAGGCCTGAAAAGAGTGGATGACCTAAAATGGTGCTTTATTTTGCAGTGCTGTGTATAGGCTGCCAGAACATGAAGAACAGTTTAACTGAGTTTTTAACTATTTTATTCTCAAACATTACTTTTAAAGTTATTTTCAGTAAGGTATCTGATTCAGAATTTACTAACTTGCATATTCTGTTGTAATTGGGTTTTCCTGGTTATCACAGTTGTTCCAGTGGTGGCTCTGTTGATATGTTTTCAGGAGGAAAAAAGGAAGAAAACCTTTGTACTCCTTGAAGGACAACTTTTTATCTACCTTGCTATTATTTGCTTACTAACTTAATTCTCTCTGTGCAATGGCTACGTAAACCTTACATTATTTCATAATGTTTAGCACCAATTTAAGCCGGCATTCAGCCCTTGCACTGCCTTCAGATGAGATGATATGTTTCATGTTTCTGCATGTTTCATGCATTTCCATATCAAATGCTTACAAAGGTATTAATCCTGTATTATAAAAGCCTTTTCTCAGTTGAATACGTTTTGCACTAAACCCAAATGCTATCTTCAAACTACTGGTTGAACTCCCAGCAGCAAGGTACTGCAATGTTCTTCAAAATCCTAATGCATTTATCATATCTGCTCAGAATGAATTACCTGAAAGGTCTAATCTGCAAAAGCGTTTGTGTGTGCAAATGTTTTCACTGTCTCAGCAAGAAGTCTCTAGTCACACCATTCAACAAGTACCGCTGAGCAGGAGGTTATAATTTGTTTATAATAAGCTCCATTCAGTTTAATTTACTCTGATTTTTTTCTAAAAATAACTTCTAACAAGCTTAGTTGTGAAGAACTTGATATGTATTGTGTATTTCTCAGTGCTAAAGATTTTCAGCAGGAGAAGCTCTTGCTTCTGTCTTTTGAGTGAGAAAAAATTCAAGGAAACGGGTTGAGCTGTGCTATCCTCAGTCTTGAATTCTTGCACCTTGAGTCCTGAATGGCAGATCTTAACTGTCTTAATGGTCTTTTAAGATGAGGCTAATTTGAACAGTGCAATTTTTTTCTTTGTCAGAGTCAGAAAAGACAACAGTTTGTTAATATCATGAGTTAATTAAATAAATTGCATTAATTAGTAGTGCTTCTGCTATGATCATTGATACGGTTTCAAAATCAGAGACTTAATTTCGAGGCTAGTTTTAGCTTTTCTATACTGCTGTCTTGCTTTAGGACATGTCCACTCCATCACTGTGGAGAGCACCAGCTCTAACAACAAGCCTGTACAGATGGAGTTCAGTTATGAAAAAAATGTTATGAAAATAGTAGTTATTTATTTGAAGGTCAAAGAAAAAACCAATAGTTTTACCATACGGACTTTGTTTTGCCTGGCCTCACTAACAGCATGATGTAAATGTAACCTTTTTTTCTTTAACTTAGTGTAACCCAAGAAAACTTCACAGCTAGTGGAGGTCAAAAGTGCCGTTGCATTGGGTTATGGAAAGCAGGGTGGTTGAAGTAGGGGGTGAGAGTGGCTGTGGGAGGCACAGGTACCAGCATCCAACTAAACCAGGTGACTGGATTATTATTTTATTCCTGGGAACCTATCCTACTTCCTACTTAAAGTAGGGTCAGCTATGGGGTCAGACCAGGTTGCTCAGGGCTTTAAACAATCACGTCATGAAAACTCCTCAGGATTGGAGACTGCACAACCTCTCTGGCAACCTGCTCCAGTGCTGCGCTGTCCTTAAAGGTAAAAAGGTTTTCCTTATAGCCAGTCTGAACTTCTCCCGTTCCAACTGATGCCTGTTGTTTTTCATCCTCCCACCATGCACTGCTGTGCAGAGCCTGTCTCCATCTTCTCAAGGGGCTGCTGTCAGGTCCCCTCAAAGATATTTCTTCTCCAAGTTCAACAAGATCTGTTCCCTCAGCCTTGGCTCACAGGGCAAGTGTTCATCCCTGACCATCTTGGTGAGCCTCTGCTGAATTCACCCCCGTTTACAGATGTCTTTTCTATATTGGGGGCCCAAAACTAGTCTTAGTATGCCAGATGTGGTTTAGTAAGCACCAAGTAGAGGCAGATAATCACTTTCTTTGATCTACTGGCTCTGCTCCTGTTAATATACAGCCCAGGATGCTCTTGGCCTTTCTTGATGTGTGAGTAATATGAGCCTCCTCAATACTGAGGAGCCTTGTTAAAAGGCTTGCTTTCAATTCAATACCATACAAAAATTGATTAGAAGTATCAGCAGAAAGAGGTGAGTGGCTTTATTCAGACAACTTTTCTTCTTGTTTCATACTTAGAGAGCTTTAGTGATCTTTTGTTTATACAGTCCACGAGATAAACATTTGCAGAATGAAGCATGATGTGCACAGAGAAGCTGAGGTTGATGGCAGCATGGTTTTCTTTAACCTGATAAAATTGCTGTGGTACTTGCACAAGATTTTTCTTGCTAACTGTTTGGGGTTTTTTTTTAAACATCATGTTAGAGAGATGTAGGTATCTGCATTTCTAAAATAACATACATTCAGAGCCACTCTGCCAATTCCTTACTATGTTTTACAAAAACACTCCTGGGAAAACTGAAGTAAAGAGATATTAGTAGTTTGTATTATTAATGTGACTCACACTGTGCTATCAAACTGCTAACAAATGGAGAGCTCAATATACAAAACCCAACAAACCACTCACATTGGTGAGCATACAGTGAAGCCCTTGGGAATAATTAATATATGATGTGAAACATTTTTTTTTCCCAAGTATGCTTTGTCTTATATTGATGCATCAGCAGCAACCCATGTTCCATTCACTGGCAGCGCACAGCTCCGTCAGTAGCCTGATTTGTGCTGAAGCACACAGATTTCTGGGCAACAGAACAACTGAAACTGCAACTGCTGTTTGTTTATCAAACTCAGTCTGTTTTGAAAGCTGACGCACTGTTTATTTGAAAAAAACTGAAATAAACTGAACCTCTGATAACTTTATTCTGCTTTAAAAAAAAAAAAAAAGTGTGAGCTTTATTTTTTGTCTTGTAGCAGTATCTTTTTTCCTGGATACTGAATTTCTCTTTTGTGGTTGAAAACTCTATTGAAATTATGAAATATTTTGCTTGTTCACAAGAAAATATTGCAGCAAAGCTAGCCTGTCATTCAGATCACTTGCTTAGGTACTTCATGTACTGCATCATTTACTTTTTCCCATGGAATTATTCTCCTACTTTTTCAATATCCCACAGGCACCTGCGCATCTCTGTAATTTCTGTTGGAGGCTTCACCTCAGTCTGTGAGATCCAACAACCCAGTATCTTCACAGTAAGGGTTCTGCTAAACTGGCTTTTGAAAAGATATTTACTGAATCTTCTGTAATGCAGTGGAGGTGCTCAGTTGCTCTGTTTGTCTTCTGTCACTTCCTTTTGGCTGAAATTTAGATGAACCGGAATGTGGAAAGGGTGTTTAATAGTGCCAAAGCCATGGAGAAGGGCTTGGGAACTGTGGGCTAAGGACCTCAAGTTCAAACTAGTGCTGTTTAATCTGCAGTATCCAAACAACTCCTCTGAGACCTCCTGTTGTGGTAAAGATGTTGCTTTTCATTTCTAAACTGGATTTTGATTTTTTTGTATATTTTTTTTTCTGTGGGCCCAATTCCAGCCCAATGAAACGGTGCAGAAATTTATTTTCTAGCATAGGGAACACCTTTAGAACACCTTTAAAGTTGGATATCTGTTTTCAGAGAGTGGAAGGCAAAGTGGCTGTGCACATCCATCAACACCACAAGCTCCTGAGGCAGGTATGAAGTTGCCCATATACCATCAAAACTGTGTTCTCAGCTGAGTGAAAAAAACCTTCCTGCAGTGGTATATGCCCTGAAACAAGATCTGAGGACTGCTTCATTCCACTTCAGTGTGTGATGGTGGCTCCTGTCCTCACTGCAAGCCGGGGGCCTGGGTCTTAGGGAAGCTACAACTGCACCAAGCTCTCTGACAGCTTCTGCAGTGGGTGGCATTGTGCCAAGGGTTGCCTGGGCGTGAGTTGGACTTAATAGCTGTCATGTGCCCCCTGATTCATGGTTTGCTGGAAACCCTCTGCAGGAGGTTATGTTCTCTTTTGAATAGCTCTGTGGGTGCTATGTCTCTGAAAGACATGTGTGACTTTCCTTGGCTGGGGTAAATGTGAGCTGAAGCCATGCAGTCTGCAAAGAAGTGAATTTTGGTCCATTCTGGGGAGAGGAGACATAAGCGTACGTGTATCTTACTCCCATGAATCTAGCTTTATATGGTGTACTTTTTGTGACTGCCTTTTGCGTGACAGCACATTTCCAGGCAAAGGAGTCAGCCCTGGGAATATTCCAGCAGTTGGAGTTGACCCTCAGCTAAACAGATGTTTTTATAGTAAGTCTTTCACTGTATAGGTAAGTATCTAACCAACATCTAGTAATGCTTTCTGCTTAGAACAAAGCTTTTGACATTAAAGAGCTATTTGGATGGTCTGAGATTTATTGCAGAAGAGAGGACAGGGCTGGGAGCAAGCAAAAGGCAGAGCTGGTTTAGTGGAGAAATGCCAGGGTTGCGAAGGCCCTTTGTTGGACCAGGCCAAGTGGAAAAGATGTGTTTGTGTCAAATTCCTGTAGCACAACCTGCAGACAATTAAAGGAGCCAGAGAGGTTGCCAGTGAATGGTTTATTCCTGTTCTGTTGTTTGGCTCCGTATGCTACTCATTGGCAGTTTTGCAACCTACCTGGGACTGTTTCATTTTGTGTTATTTTTATCTCCCTGCAAAGAAGCTTTTGAATAAATGTCTTTTATGATCAAGCCTGATGCTGAATGCTGAAATGGCTAAAGATGATCTTCCTTGCAATCATCTGTGCTGGTTATGCTCAGTGCCATATGTGAATTGACTTAAAAGCTATCGGCACGCTAAAGTATATGAAAAAATAATTATCTTGAGTGCTGTTGTTGATAGTTCAATTTCTCTGCCAGAGAATGCCCCAAAGGCGGATGTGTTTATATGGTTTTGCTTGTTGTCTATTTTGCTAGCTGTTGTGGGTGAAACACAGATCTCTCAAGGCACCTTGCCTGCCAGTCTTCAAGCAAGCAGAAGTGTTGTTCTTTTAAACAGTCTGCATACTTGCTCATGTGTTTGGTCAGTACCTTTGAAGCTTGAAACCTGCTCTCAAGATGTTCCTGGCGCATTTAAGTGGACATGTCAGTGGCCTTGGTAAGTGTTGAAGAGTTGATCTCTCCAAAGATCAGAGATACACATTTCAATGGCAAAAACTTTCTCACTGTGTTCATCTTAAGGAAAACTGTACCACACTGGACATATTGGTGTCTGCTGTGTAACTTGCTCCTATCTGGGAGCTTGAACAGAGATTGCAGGAGAAAGCTTTTGCCTTTCTTCTTGAATCCTGCTTTATTTTCAACATACCTGACTGTGGTGGTGATGGTGGTTTATTGCTGATGAAAGAAAAGATGGCTGAGGGTTGTCATTAGCCCTAAGATTAGAGTACGGATTTGACGGCTCTTGGCTAGGAACCTCCGAAAGCATTTATAGGTCATATTTCTTAAAGTTCATAACACTTGCAGCTGCAACTAGACTTTTGGGTGTTGTCGGGGAGGCAGAAAAAGTGGTTGGTTTTTGTTTCGCTTTTTTTTTTTTTCCCAGGTTGCATGGCATCATTCTTTGTTTGTAAAAACCAACAATTAAGTCCAAATGGAGGACATTGTTTGCCTAATTGTCCTGATTTGGTAGTGTCTGTTCTTGCAGGAATAGGTAGATATAGAAATCTGATGTTTTGATGTGTGTGGCTTCTTTTTAATGTCAACTGAAGAAGTGTCAGTGACCTTACCTGACACTTAATTGTCCTGTTTCTCTCTTTGAGAGTTGTACAAAATAATCAAACAGAAAGATATTGTCTGCTGTTCCTGAGAGTTTTTGTTTGTTTCAGTAACGGATTAAACATGTTACAAGATTTGACAGTTCTAATGTAATTGAACTATTTACTCTTTGCTTGAGTAAAAGGATGTTTCAGAAAACAGGATCTAGCACACAATATTTGTGCCAAATAGTTTCCCTGTTATATACTTAAAATTGAAAATGTTTTCATGATCTTAACTCTGTTTTTATGATCTCTGAAGAATTTTTATTCTTTAATAATCATCTTGTAAAATCTTCATTAATGTTCAAAAAGTGCTCTGCTACAGTTTCCAACTTTCTGCAATGTTCTTATTAACTTTTTGTTCCTTAAAATTCTTTGTCTTTAATTATAAAATGTAATTTTTGCTATAAAATGTGACCACAATGCACTCTAGTCTATAGAAAAGCAGAAGTCTTACAGTTCTAGCAGAACTGTACTTGTGTATGGCTTTCCTGGTGCATTTCTGCAAAAAGTGAAGTACACCAAAGACACCAGGACTGTCATGCAAAGAAGCACAGGATCTGTGGGATCTTTTGTATGTTCAACTTAATACAGCATACAAAGCAATTCCAAGATAGATTTTTCCACCTACAAAACAGAAAAGTCAGTCTTCTATTTCCATGTGCTGTGTCTTTTCTGTCTCAACAGATGTAAGTGGAATCGTATAAGGGAGTTTAGTCTTGATTTGCATTTGTTTTCTTTTTTCTGGAATGAATTTACTGTTAACCTTTTATTGTTACTTAAATTGTTTACTCAAACTTTTAAGAAGTAAATAGAGCACTATTGTAATAAAATGCCTCTCTGTTCAGTTTCCCAGAACTAGCCTGGTTTTTACACAGATAAAACTAGTCTTGTATGTAATATTTCTTGGAACCAGAAGATGCAAAAATTCTGCAGTGAAAAATGGTAAAGTTCACATTACAGAGATGGAACAAAAATCACTTTGTGCTAGTCAAGAATACCCAGAGGCTTTTCTGTGTGCTGAGTTTTGTTATCCGATGCTCGTATTACAGGTTACTTCCCCACATTGTGACCGATATGTGCTCCAAAAGGGTATTCTTGAGTTTCAGGTGTCCAGGTAATGAACAGAGTTTGAATAGACAGGTAAACAAAACTGAAGCATAATAATACATGAGTACTGGCAAGCTACAGAGCATGAAACAGGAACTGTGCTGTATTTAAACAATCAAGAGGATTAGTCTGTGTTCCTTGACTGCTGACAGGTACCTTGCACATAGGCATAAGCAAGTCCTGGTAAAAACTATGAAGAAACCAGGCACATGATTCTTATCAGATGACTTATGTAGAGTAGAGAAGGGGCAGGGGCTTCTGCAGTCTTTTTTGAGCTGTAAAGGAACTGACGCTGAAGAGCTTTAATGAAGCATGGCATTTTGGGGATTTTGCATCAGGCCTATGAGACACACTTTGCACAAATCATTAAGACTGCTCTCTGGGCAAATCTAGGGGATGCAGCTTTTATGTATTTCCATCAAACTTGTGAGAACATCTGAAGTGTGCTGCAACAGTTATTTAACTATGGAATGACATTTTGAATAATAAATTATTAATAAGAAGATAAAAAATTATTCATCATCTTTATTATTATTATTACACTTGGTGTTTTACTCCTTAGCAGTTTGGTGCTCGGTAGGAACAAATGGTAAAACTAGGAGCAACATGGTATGCCTACAGCAGAGACTTGAGACAGCAAACTATTCACAAGAGTTATTACTGAATGCTGATGATCTCTTCCCACACAAAAAGAAAGCTTGCGATGGTTTCTGCACCTGCAAGGAGTATCCTGGCAACAACACTGAGGAAACTGTATGCCAGGACTTTTTTCTGAGTACTTTTTGTTGAACATAGCAGCAGTTGTAAAACAAAGGTCAAGAGCAATTTAAGCTCTTAAAAGCGCTGTTGCTTGATTTATTTACTCGGAGAAAGGTTTGTGTTGTAGTTTTCTGCCTAAAGGATAAATATCGGGTTACAGAGTCATCCAACAGATTATCCAATTGAAGTTTAGTGAAACGTGAATATCATGTGAATATCTAAGTTGTCACTTCTTACTTGTGGGAAAATTACTGTTAGCATTTAACTAATTTTCTGTGCAACAGAACGGGGAAGCACAGAACAGCAGCTGGTAGTGGGAACAGATGGTCTAACTGGGAAAAAAAAAGAAGAAAACCTTTTTTTTGGCTGAGAAGGTGTATGCGCTCGTTGTCTTACTGTATGCACAGGCCTCAGGTGAGTCCCTACTTCGAGCTTTGTCATCAGCTTTCAGGGAAAATATTGATTTCAGGTTTTCCTCCATCATTTTCTGGTACTGTGTCAGAAGTACTTGCTGGGCTTGCTTTTACTAGTTGTGCCATCTTGCAAAGGGGAGAGGGCAGTGTTTATCTTCGTGTTTTATGGATGAGTGAGTTGAGGTGAAGGACTAAGACCCTTTTCAGCCCCCTGGGCTGGGGCTGCAGAGTTATTGGGGGAGCCCGGCCATACTCTTAGACCTTCTGAGCTTCTGCTTTTTGTCATGCAGAACAGGGACAAGCTACTGTTTCTCACCAGGAGAGATGGTGATCTAGCCTAAAAAATGCATGCAGTTGTAACTAGTTTTTGCCCTGTTAAAGGAGTGTCAGGCATCAGATTTTATAAAAATAAGTAATTGAATTGAAAGGTACAGCAGCAAGGTCAGCCCAGGCTGGGTGCCTCTGAAAATGGAGAGACCTCGAACAAAAAAATCCTGGGCAATTATACCCTTGTGATCTACACACCCGTCCCACACATGCTGTTTACGCGTCTTGTCGTCCAATAGCGACTTTTGGTCTGGGGTCTTCTAACACCTTATTGGATTCTTTTTTCTGTGTCCAGGCAGGCTGTTGACTGCACTTATCTTATTGATTTGCAGTCTCTGCTGATGGTTGTAGCCTCCTTATCTTCTGGTTTATGGTTTATGCTTCTTGTGTACCTGCACTCACTGGCAGAACATGGGGAACTGAAAAGTCGCAGATGTAGGGAAAACACTACTGAAACATCAATGTGTTATCAACATTTTTCTTATACTAAAAGACTAAACACAGCACTGTACCAGCTGCTAGGAAAATTACTGAGAAAATTAACTGTATTGTGGCCTAAAGGTTTCAGTAAATCTAGCTATTCATGCTAGGTAAAGCAAAGCAAACAGCATGAATCACGCCATATTATAACCCTAAGTAACTTATTCTAATTAAAACTTACTTATTTAAGCTAAACAACAAATATCTCTCAACGTGCCCTCTGCCCAGTCAAGTAGATAATCTCTAATTCTAGAGCCTGGTCTAAAACCAGAATTTTTATTATTTCAGTTCAAATTTGTGTGCTAGATAAGGGACAAAGTCTGCTGCTAATCTCTTTTCCCCTGAATTCTGACTCTGTGAAAAGATTTCGTACTTGATAACGGTTTTAGCTATTTAGAGAAATACAGGTTTTCAATGGTTTCATATGTAAATAGTCATCTAACAAGTCAACAGTCATCAAACAATTCTCTCTCTCTGTTCCCTCTTTATTAAGCTAAACGATGCCTTAAGCTGGAATTTAATACCAAAAAACCTAACGTGCTTAAAGTAACTTTCTGTTTCCTTCATTACAACGGCACTTGAAAAATGCTAGAGCCATTTCCCGTCTCTGAAAAATATTTCCGAGTAATTTGCCAAAGAAAATTAGCTGAGGATAAGGTGCAAGAAATGTTCAGTGAAAATCTGTTACAGCTAATAGGAAAAATGAAACACTATTCCATTAAAACTTTTTTTTTTTTCCCTTCCTTCTGGACTTCAGGTGATGTGATCCCTGTTCTCATGAATCCTCTCTCGCAGTCACACTCC
This sequence comes from Stercorarius parasiticus, assembly GCA_013396915.1. Classification (NCBI taxonomy): domain Eukaryota; kingdom Metazoa; phylum Chordata; class Aves; order Charadriiformes; family Stercorariidae; genus Stercorarius; species Stercorarius parasiticus. The sequence continues at coordinate 56,820 of VWZL01002834.1, read as the reverse complement.
ATTTCTCTGTCAGAAGAAATATGCCATACCATATCAAACATGAATGCAGACCATGTGATGGTCACGCAGGAAACTTTAATGGAGCAGTTAGTGAAAAATTATCCAGGTAATGTGTTCATTTCTCTCTCCTTTTAAAAGTGACTGTATCATCAAGTTGAGTGTCTGATATTGGGCACGTGATCACTGAATGTCTACAAGCAAAGCTGGCAATATGAAAGAATATAAATTAACAGGCAACTGGTAGAATACATGAATGTGCATACTATCCTTATTAATTTGTGAGTGTCACTAACATTGTTTTGAATGTAATCCTTTTTACAGATTTTAATAAATCTTCTTTGAGAATAAGAGAGGGAACTGAGTGAGTGGCATGTTGAGAGTATGCCCTTTCTAGAGGGTAGGAAAGCATAGATGAGGTATTTAGGTACCAGATATGTAACAGCATAAAACAGACTGTGTCAGATCACAAAGACTTTGAGTCCTCTTTTAAGAGGCGGGAACGTAGCTGACTTTAATGGCAAAGGGACTGGGTAGGAGTCTACATCTGGTGTTTGCTATCAAAAAATAAAACCAACCTGAAATTCAGATTTGTTGGTCAAACTCCTGCCCCTTCTTTCATGACAGCAAATTACTTCACTAAATGAGCTTTATTCCTTCTGGGGTAGCAGCCACTTCCCTTAAATGCTGCATTTTCTTTTGAATCTGAAAATTGTTCAATTTCCCTTAGATCTGCAATATTGAATTGTGTGTGTGCGTGCATGTGAGACTTTGTAAAGGCTCATTATGGCCCTCTGCAGGAGATTGCTTGGTTTGATACTGAACTTCCTCTTTTGAGTCTTCATAATATTATAGCTCTGCAAATGTTGCAGGTTGATCTGGTAAGCATTTTCGCTAGTGGGAAAATTTTTAATGCAACCTTATAAACTGGCCCAGAACCCTGCCAAGAACATGATGTAGTCCATATGTGCACTGAGACAATCACCAGGTAGCATTTTCAGGTCAGCGAGAAGTAGCACTCAAAGCCTGTAGAGAAGGTGGTGTATTTCTTGCTGTGTTTTCGCCTTGCTGGAAGTTTTAATTCTTGTGGATGGGGGATTAGCAGAAACCTGGGGCAGTAGATCAGATGTCACTAGACTAATGACTCTGGGACTGTGATACCTGAGGGGAAACTAGCAGCTGAGACCAGTCTCAGTGAGATAAACTTTGGTAGCAATTGTCATCTGACAAAATTATACCAGAAGCTTCAGAAAGACTGATAAAAGCCACCATTGAATAACCTGCCAAGAGGGAAATGCTATGAACAACACATTGTTTGGCTTGTACCTGGCAGCACGTGTCTCTCATGAATATCATAACCTGACAGACACAAAGAGAACATCATTGCTTCTTCGAAGGATAACATGCTAAGCTCCATCACAGCAGTGCTGCAGTAACAACCAGAAACACAGCTGGCCTTTACTGTCTTCCTCAGGGGTGACCTTGCCTCATGAGTGAGGAATGGCCGTCGCAGAGTTAAAATCTGTATGATCTGTAAGACAGTGGCAGGATTGCACCTACCAGAGCCCTTGGCTGAATGATGTTTCTGTGCTGCCCTCACCTGGCTGGCCCAGGAAGGCTCTCCCTGACCCAGAGCTGCAGCCTGTGCTGAGGCCAAGATTTGGGGTAGCCCTCACTGCCCTCCATGTGTGGACACCACTGCAGAGCAGGGTGTCTCTGTTGTGCACAATTGCTGGCTCTGGAAGCTCAGCAGAGTGGTGATGTCTTAAAAAAAAAAAAAATAAAAAAAAAAAATCCTGCCTTTTGTTCAGTGATACTGGACACTTTCATGTTGAAATTGAGTATGTGCTACTTAAACTTCAGTTGCCAGGTCAGTTTCAAAATTTTTTTTGAATCCTGTGAACTGAATACATTGGGTATTTCATGTTCATTTGCTTCCAGATCTGTTGTGTGTCAGTTATCTTTTTTTTTTTTTTTTGGCCAGCTCCCACTTTATTTTGAAAACTTATCTCTGATTTCAAATATCTGCATCTTTGTTGTAGGTGTTGTAGTTCCCCCCTACAGTATCTTATATAATATCCTTGGCACTCTAATCAAAGAAAGGAAAATCTATCATACGGGAGAAGGGTACTTCATTGTGACTCCCAACACATACTTTATCACAAATGATGCTACAGAAGACAATAGAAGGGTCCTGCTGGAGGACAGTTGCTGCTGTTCATCGCCTTCCATCACTTACCTGGTAAACATTGAGCGCTGTGCAGACCTAGTGAAAGAAAACATTCCGGAACTATCCTGTTACGGGTCCTGCCATTGTTTCCCTGACCAGAATATGCTCTGTGAACAAAGACATCGGCAGCTAATGAACTATGAACCTAGTGGAGGAGGTAAGAAAGGCTGCAGTGAATTGAAACCTTCAATTCAAACTCAAGGGATCTCCACATCTGCTCAAAACCATCCCTGGGATACCATCAAGTCCCTGACATCTGCAAAAGAGAGACTGAAAAGCAAAAGGTTTGGCCTTGGCCTTTTCTGGAGAAGTGCTTCTAAAAAAGAAAAACTTAAGAAGGAATACTGCACTTTTTCAGCCCAGTTTCCTCCCAAGGAGTGGCCTGTCAGGGATGAAGATGACTTAGATAATATTCCACGTGACGTTGAACATGAAATCATCAAGCGTATTAACCCTGCTCTTACTGTTGATAATTTGATTAAACACACAATATTAATGCAGAAGTTTGAAGAGCAGAAAAAATATATTAGTAAGGGTACCTTGGCTGAAGCGTCAACAGTCAGGAAGAACTATCTTTCAAAGGATTGTGTTCAAAAGACACAAAGTAAACCAGCAAAACACACCAGGAAAACCAAATCAAAGAAAGAGAAGCAGATTAGCAGAAGCAACGGGAAATCTCATGTACATGAGCTAACATCACAAAATGAGAAACTGGATGAGAACCTTTCACTGCTGATCAGAAACCAAAAGCCATCTGATGTAGCAGTAGAATCCTACGTTATATATAAAAAACAAATTAAGAACCCTTTTCAGGGTCTGTCATGGGCACGCAACTTTCATGCAAAAGGGTACAAAGGTACTATTAACAGTCAGCTGAAGTCCAGGACTCGAAAGCAAGAAAGGGCTTTACAAAGGCCATGGTCCTTGGAGTCCTCAAAAACCTTTGAATATGAAACTGAACAGCTGGCTACTGAAATGCAGGCTGGCAAAGCTGAGCCAAACAAACTACTCCATGCTAATAGGTCTGCTCTCCAACTAAAGAAAGGAAGTTTAAGTGAAAACTTTAGTTATCTGCATGGCAGTACTTTGCAAATAGATAATAAAGACAAATACTTGCTGGAGAGTAATATTTCTGAAGAAAACACCTACAGAAGAACAGTAAAAAAAAATCCTGGGGATATTAAAAAATCTCCTCACTCCTACACTGGAGAGAATGGTGTGTGCAAAGAAGATGCAAAATTTTCATTACATCTGAAAGACAAGTATTGCAGGTGCAAAGCTGACACTGTATGTGAGTTATTAGATCAAACAGAAAATGAATTTCAAAATGTCCATCTTTCAAATTATACAGCCAATGCTAACCTGGTAAAAAAAACTGGTGTGAAATACAGACAAAAGACTGACAAAAAGAGTGAACTTATATTTAAATATGACTGTGCCAGCCATCCTGGATCAATGAAGCTGGAAAGTGAAGGATTTACTAAGAACTGCCACCTCCTCTACCAAAAAGCACATGATGGTGACACCTGTAGCTTGTTACATCTTGATGACAGTTTTAAAGGCAGTGAACCACCTCACCTGCCTCCCAGACGTGCTTGTTCAGATACAAGAGACTGGAGTAAAGCTGTGCAAAACCTGGGGACAGCTATGTGCCTAAAAAACTGTAAGGTTAATACTTATCCTGCCCAGTACAACACAACTGTAAATAAACGTGACTCTGGAGAGCATGGATATAAGGAAAGTGCTAGTTTTGCAGAGTCAACAGATGGCTCTAAAGAGCATCCAAAAACAGATTTTGCAGACGAAAGCCATTTGTGCAGTCAGGTTACTCTGATAGGTCACAGAAAGGAAGAAGAAACTGGCCTTACTGAATGTGCGAAGGGTTCATCTGTAGCAGATTTCTGCCGCACTAATGAGGCTGACTCCGATGCTGACACTTTGCAGAACTTCACTTATGAGACGGGCGAAGTAGTGGCGTGCTGTGATTTGGGCTCACAGACCAAAGAAATGAGAAACCCTCTGGGTAAAAAAGATCTGTTTTTTAACAATGTATGTACTGTGATATCAGGACAGAAACACTCGGAAGGGACAGAAAACCACAGCATTACAGGAGACAGTGGAATTGACTCCCCAAGGTAGGAAAACACATGTAACTATGTTAGGTATTTTACCTTCAGATTAACAATCAAATTTAGGCAGAAATATTGCTGTAAATTGTAACACCACCCCACCCCCCTCAACAACAACAAAATTCTTATTATCTTTAAAAACTTCGGTGTTATGTCCCAGAAATACTCAAACAGTATCGTTCTACCACATCTTTTTATAGGAACATTCCATCTAATCCAGCTATACAGATGCTGCTGTTTATATTACGCATTTGTTTTCATGAGGCAAGAAAATAGTATGAGCTTGGCCTTGCAGATGGAGATGGCTAAGTGCAGAAATGTTAAGAAACGTGGTGGTCGTTGATAAACTCATTGTTAAACATGGTGATTGATAAACTCCTGTTAGCAGACAGGTTCAGCTTGCATTGATCTTGCTATATGACATTACAGATATTGTCATAGTTTCTTGTAGAAGAAGAATAAAAAGTGCTTTATAGAGATGTTCAATCAAAACTTAAAGTACAAAATACCATCCAACTTGCTCACGATAGACAGGAGAACATGTACATCACTTGTGCTAGAAGCTTCTGCTTCCTTTCATAGGGTAGATTTTGCCTGTAACTATACTTGAAAAATCCCTTAATGGAAAACTAACTGTTATGAAACAATTTTTTACACTGTTGCATGTGGAGAAGACCTACAAAACTGTTAACTAACTTGGCAAGAACATAAGTTAAAATGCTGTGAGCAAAAAATTGTATAAATTTTTTTAATAGCAACACACATTCTTAAGATCTTAAAGGACTGGTACTTAAGTGTAATTAAACAATTGGAGTTCTCATTAGATATGTACCATCACCTTGAGAAGCCAGTATATGAAGGAACAAATCACATACTATAGTCTTTGAATAGATTCTGCTGATTTTTTTTTTTCCCCTTAAGCAGCTTTTGGCTGTACACTCTTTAAAGCACATTTCTAGTGCTACTGGGACATGTACACTTGAAATCTATTGGACGCTATTTAGCAAAATATATTTAAAGGGTCATTTTGATTGTTTGTATTGATGCCATCTGTTGTACCAAAAGCTAAGGCAACTCAGTTTATTTTTAGAATGTGAAGTCTAATATCTAATAATTCTCTTATTTTAGATGGACTGAAAAGATGAAGCTTCCTGCCAAATTCTGAAAGCATAAATACTAATGCAAAGAGGAGGACAAAGCGAAAGGACAATTGCAACAAAATTCCTTGCTTCAGCTAACTCTGGTCATGAATATTTGATTATTTTTTAAATGAGACTTGTAAACTTTCCCTTTTTAACCATGTAACCATACTCTAAGTGTGATCAGTCACATATGTGAGGCTGTCTCCAAATCAAAGCTGTTAAAACTTTTGACCATAGTATTTGGAGAGCTGATGTGTATTTCTGTTGCTCTCATCTTTAATTAGTTTTTGCATCGCTGTGATAATGAGAATGGATATACTTTGTTCAGATCACGCCATTAACCTGGAAAGGTTATGTGTTGCTCTAATAGGAACTGTATCTGTTGGACAGGACTGTTTTACACTGCAATTCTTGAAAGTCTTTCCTACTTGTGCCACAGAAGTAACAGCACACTCCATCTCCCCTGTCAGAAAACAAAGCAAAAAAACTAGATTGGCACACACCTTATTACTATAAAAACTCCTTGAATCCTAAGGCTTTCCTCATTATGTCCTGAAGAAATCTCAGATGTCCTCCTAAATCTACTTGGTCTGTTTAGATATGGCAAGCAGGATTTAGTCTTTACAAATGAAAACGTGTTGGTCTGAGAGATAACAGGTAAGGTCAGTGGCATTGCTTTGAGAGAAACCCTGCTGCAGGCCGGCACGCTCACACTCTGCTCCTGATGGCCACTTTCCTTCTCTTAAGGAAATGACATCCTGGCAGCCATCAGGATCACTTTATAGCTTTTAGTTCAGAAGACTAATTTTGACTTCTTAATCCTGACTACTTCTTGTAGCTAAAAGCGGACTGTGCTCATTTCATGGTGCACATCACCACCAAAGGCTTGTGGTCCTTTTAAATCTTACAAAGGCACTTGGTCATACTGTTATTCACTACACCGGTTTTTTTCACTATTGAAAACTTGTCTCCAGTAGTTATGGCGACAGAAGGCTAAAGTTGTAGTTATCAGTTTTTAAAGATATTGGAGATTTCCTTTAGGGAAGGTGTCTTTGGCTATGAAGAAGCAGAAGAAACTGGGTTTGTGCTGGCTGGGGCTGAGGAGAGCCCCGCAGCACCCTCTCCTGTCCGCCTGGGCCGGTTTCAGTCACGCCGGGACCGGCATTTTCCCGTCAGGCTTCTCCAGAGGCTCTCCACCCTCAGCGCCTCACGCTCCCACGGCCTGTCAGCAGCCTTTCCGCTTCCTCAAAAACCCCTCCCAGGGCTTACACGTGCAATGGGGCGCAGCATAACGTAAACCGTAGTGGAAATGGCCGTTCCCCCTCCGTCCCGAAACCCCCAGCTCCGCCCGCTGCCCGCGCCCACCGTGGCGGACGCCTGAGTGCGGAGGCGCGGAGCATGCTGGGCCTTGTAGTGCAGCTGGGAGCCCCGGGGCGTGCTGGGCCTTGTAGGCCGGCGACGGCATGCTATTGGCTGCCGGGCGGCGCGGCCCCGCCCCGCGTTGCCGGGACAGTGGGCGGCCTCTGTTTCTGTCACACGGCGGCGGCGGCGGCGTGGCGACCGGCCGGCGAGCGGAGATGCCCGATGCCACCCGGTTTAGCGCTAGCAGCAGCGGGGCCGAGTCGGATTCCGAGTGCCCTATGGAGACTGAGTCATCTCTGGAGAGCAGCCGGCGGCGGCGCAAGGTACTGGGGAGGGGGCTCCGTGGCCTTCCGCGGCCGGGCGCGGCCTGCCTACCGCCACTATCGCGCCGCCTCGTCTGTGCGCCGGGGATCGTGTCTGGCGGGTCGTGGACCGCCCCCCTACCAGTGGCGGGGACCGGGGCGGGTCTGCTCGGCGCGTCCGTGGGGAGTATGGGGCCGGTCGGCCGACCACGTGCGCGGCGGCGGGGCCTCCCGGGAGGTGGGCGGGCTGCAGGGCCTGCGGCGCCGGGCCGCGGCCCCCTCTCGGCGTCGGGACGGCTCCAGTGGAGGCCGTGGGCCCGTCGGAGCAAGCAGGTGGCCGTCCCCGTCGGGGAGCGCTCTGGTGAGGCGGGTGGAGAGTGCTTAAAATGAAGGTCCGGGTGTCTCGTGGTCGGAAAAATGCCGCCGGGCGCGGTGGGGAGGGGTCGGTGGCTTCACACCAGCTGCCGGCTCGCTCCCCGGTCCGTTACTAGAAGGTAAAACTTTTAATTTTAACTGTCTCCTCTGTTTCGCGTCGTTTGGATCATATGCACCTGCTTTCATTTTTGCCTTCCCAGAAGGAGAAAAAAGAGAAGAAGTCTAAACGCCATGAGAAGTCTCGGCGGAGAAAGGCACCGACGGATGAAAGCGAGCAGTCAGAGGATGACACTGATTCCCCAAAACTCAAGAAGTCGAGGAGTGGGGTTAAGCAAAATGGTCACACGAGAGAGGAAAGCCCGGAGAATGCGAGATTGTCTTCTTTAAACATTAAATCCACCCACAAAAAAAGGCACAGTAATTCCAGTGAAACATCGAGTGGTGATGGTGACAGTGACCAAGAGCAGGTAAAACTAATGTTTGATTTAGTTATAGTGATGTGTTTAGCTTTCAACTCTGGTGTTGCAACGAGGTTATACTTAGAACGGGTTATCTTTCCTTTTTTTTTCTTTTAATCAGAGGAAAGACTGTTGTAAATTTCCTGGGTTTAAAGCTACTTGATCTGTCCCTTCTGTTGATTATTTGCAAAAAAAAAAATAAAATTGTGGCAGTCCTGAAGTTCTAGATCAGCTCACCTTAGTTTTATCACTTCAACAGTCTGGTACTCTGGTAGCTGTTGGCAGACGAACAAGCTGCAATGAGATGGTGCTTTAATATGATTCAGCATCATTAGATATGATTGTAATTGCCACAAATACAGTTTAATTGACTTTTTTTTTTTGTATTATGAGTACTTCCCTAGTGAAAGAAGAATTATTTGGTTTTAGCTAGCAGTAAAAAAAAAAGTTATGTATTAATATGTTTTTATGTATGATCTTATTAAATAGTAGTTGTTAATGTGATAAGATAGTCCTTAATGTAATAAAATATGTTGTAATGGTACTGTAAGTCTTCTTAAGCGTTTCTGTAAGAATGTTTTTATTTTGTCTGACTACTTGATTTGGGTTCCTTTAATTGCTTGATGTGAACCAGAGGTTTTTTGAAGGGAAACATATCTTGTTGTACCTGGGATTTGTTTTGAAAAGCCTTTGAACCTGTATGTTCTGCAGTTGCTTGGTTTCGTTTCTTGTTCCAAGTGATGCTTCACAAAGCATCCAGGGTTTCCATGGTTTCCAGGGTTAACATTCTTTCCTCACACTTAGCGTTTTAATCACTGCGCTGTGAAAACTTACATGGAAGTGAGGCATTACTAAGTAGGTGCATTTGATGCTCTACCTTGTAACGTTGTTCTTTTGGAGATCAATTTCTGTATCTGTAAATCACTGTGTATTAATTGGGAAGTAGGAAATAGGCTAGATATCAAGCCCGATTCCTGCATATTACTACATGATCTGTTAGGCCATTGGTAATTATTTAAAATAGAATGCTTAAATTTAATTAAAAGTTTTCGGAGTTCTAAGTTGGGCGTTTTGCGTTTACAGGGTTATGCCATTAGATATGAAAGAGTCTTGATTTAAATTACAGATCACTTTTGTCTAACTTTGAAATATGATAGTAAGTAAAACAAAGAAGGCTCTTTAGCTGCTGCTGAGATACTGTCACTGAAAATTTGACCCTTGGGTATGACACCAGTGCCTATGCCATTACCGTGAATTTTCCGATGACAGTATGATATTCACATGGAACGTTATCTGATTTATTTACCTAACAGGAGATGACTGAAGAACAGAAAGAGGGTGCTTTCTCCAATTTTTCTATTTCCAAAGGGACTGTTCAGCTTCTTCAAGGTAAATTTCTTGGTATGGTGTGACCACAGAAAGTAAATTATGACTGTCGTGTTTTTATGCTCAACGTATTCAATCAGTGAGCTTTGAGATGTGCTCTGCTTGTGCATATGCAAGCACTGATGCTGTACAGAAAGCATATTGATTGCCTACTCTAAATACATCTTCAAATACAGACTTTTCTGTGTGCAATATTGCCCAGTTCAGCCTTTACAGTAGAATTTTAAATTACATAAGCTGAAAAAAAAAATTTAATCCTGTGCAAGAGTTTTTCAATTAACAATTATTTCAGTGTGAGTAAAGGAAAACAAGTTCTATTTAATATCCTTGACGTTATTTTGTGCGTGACTTAGTATGAAGAGAAGAGTAGAAGTGTTTTTGATATATGTTTTATTTGAAAGAAGGAGATTTTCATAGATAGGTGGGGAGTATTACATAAATAAAGGCTTTCATTAACTTAATCTGCCCCAGCTAGCACTATGTTTGGTGGGAAGTAGGAGAATAAAATGGACAGTCCCAGGGCACATTTTACAGATGAACTTTGTGATTAAATAAATCAGTGGAGGTGATGATATAGTCTTGGCTGACTTCAGAGTTGATGGAAGTTCTGCTTGGGATAACTTCCTCTGTATGCAAGAACACTTGTGAAATGATCATATTAAGGAAGTTTGTTGAAATTGTCACAGCTCGAGGAGTGACGTACCTGTTTCCCGTGCAAGTGAAGACTTTCGACCCCGTATATTCTGGCAAAGATGTAATTGCTCAGGCACGAACTGGAACAGGGAAAACATTCTCTTTTGCTATTCCCTTAATTGAAAAGCTTCAGGGAGACTCACAGGAAAGAAGAAGAGGCCGTCCACCAAAGGTAGCTATGCCTAATTAGAATGCTGATTTTGCTTTGTCTTATATCCGAGTGATTCAGAGTTTTAACCCACTGGAAAAGTTCTTCAAGTTCATGCAGCGGTAAGCTAACCCACATTAAAGATTCTTTGAAAGTTGTCTTTGTTGGGCTTTGCCTGCATCCTGTGCTGTCTTTCACCCTCTGACTAAGAGCTAAGAGCAAAATAGCTCTATCCACTTGTCAATTCCTTTTTCTGCCTACAGGGAGACTGAAACTACAGGTGTTCAATGTGTTCCTATTTAATTTTGTTTGGTCACCTTACCTGTTCAGGTCCAGTGGTTACTAGTTTTTCTCCCAAATTAGCAGGAGATTAGTGACTTTTTCTGATTGATAAAAGCTGTCTATTTAAATGTGTTTGTTTAAACATGTAAATAGTGGGAGGTTTTAAAAATAGACTTAGTTTTCACTAGGCCCACCACCAGATATTGGAGCTTCTGCTCCAGAGAATGCAGATTCATTATGAGCTGTCTGCATTCTGCTAGGGAAAACCAGGTATGTTTTTTTTCACCAAATTCTTATGATGCCCTCCAAAACTAGATAGACCAAAGCTTATTGTATCCCCATTAATGGTGGAATTTTTTTTTTTCCGGTTTATTTCATCTTGTCACTCATATTGTAGATTACACAAAACTCATTTCAAAACTAGTACTAGCTTTTTTATTTGCATCTGCCCATCATGTTGGCTGTCTGACTGAGAATGCTGGCTCTAGATTTGGCACCGTCTTGTGGAAAACGGAAAGTTTTCTTTGAGGGAGTCACAAATATTAAAATAAAAAAGATTTCAGACCTCACTCTACCATAGTAGACTATTAATTTCTTTTTTTGTAATGTGTTTCAATGTTGAAAGAAGTAACAGGGTAAGGATTTTAAGGTTCCTTTTGCCAAGCCACTGATGCCAGGTTTGAGAGCAGCACTGTAATCACATGTTAAGCTAAATTAGTTAAATCTCCTAGCTAGTTGTTTGTCCATCACCTGCGGTGAAGCCTGTGTATTGGAAGAGAGGATGGTTCCTTTGTTACTTCTGCAAGGACATTAGCACAGGCTGCAGAACCGTGCTGAGCACCAGCCTTGCAGACTGAACATGTTTCCCTGAGTCACAGGAAAGCTGAGAGACAGTTGATAGCTGTTTCTTACACCTTCTCACAGGACTGTGAAGCGTTACTGAGCATGTGTAAAAACCTTTTATTACCCAAATCCTTCAGTCTTGTACTCAAACAGCATATGCGCATGTAGAAGAAAACTTGTAGCTGATGTGTTCAAGAGCTAAAGTTAAATAAGATTCAAATATCTTCTGTCCATCTCATTTAAAAAAAAGTTAGCCTATCCTAAATGAGTATATGCTAAAGGAGATTAATGATGTTACAATAAACTTAATCAGTGCGTTTCTCTAATCTTTGCTTAGATAACTATTTAAACCAGATTTTCTTTTTTTTTTTTTAATTATGTGAATGATCAGACCTGAACTGATGGTTCGAAGTCTAGTGGTTTCTTGGCAGAAGCTGTGCTGAGAGAACATCTGTTTGTCTTTCTTCTATCTAGGTACTAGTTCTTTGTCCTACAAGAGAGCTGGCAAACCAGGTTGCCAAGGATTTCAAGGACATCACAAGAAAGCTAACAGTAGCTTGTTTTTATGGAGGAACGCCATATAATGGACAAAGTGAGTGACACATCACTAATAATGGAAATGTTGATTGACTGACATATTTGAGAAATGCAGTTGGATCTCTACAAACACACACTTTTAACTCGAGAATTGGAGCATATTTGTGGGGAATTCAATAGCTCAGAATGTATCTTATGGTGAGAGATAACAGTAGTTAATATCTTAGGTGAAAGATATACTGTCTCTATACAGCATATTTGGGTTTAGGTTCTTGTAAACATTTATATTTTCTTTAAAAACTGTTTAGTCTTAGAGCTGTGAGTTGGTGCGGGCTTTTTTGTGTGATATGGGATATCTAGAGGATTTGTAAAGTGGAGAAGAATTTCTGTGTTGTTACAGCATAACTTACTGTCTTGATGGTTGTAAACAAGGCAAATGAGAGCAGGAATGAGAGTAAGCTCTTTCATCATAATACATCTTGAGACATTAGGGATGAATATTTTTTTTTTTGCTCCCACAGAACTTTAGGAAGGAGATGATTTCAGGAATTTGGATAGTTAAATAAATATTTTCTTTTTTTTTAATTTCCAATTAATGTGGACAATTTAGGAAGAGCCAACTATTTCCAAAGTATGTTAAAAGAAGTTTAAATCATGGGGAGAGGGAAGTGAGCTAGGAAATCTTGTTTCCTTTAGGAAGAGCAGTAGAACTTCTTCTACCTTCAAGTTTTCTCCTCCTGTTCATCATTTGTTCTCACTTAGATTTGTAAGGAGAGTACTTCTGAATGGTTTGAGAAGCTGTTTCATTATTACTTAGCTACCATGTGTTTCTAATATAGAGCGCTCCCTACTTCACTGCTAACTCCTCTTCTGCTCTTTCCTGTTTATCAGTTGATCTCATGAGAAGTGGCATTGACATTTTGGTTGGGACACCTGGTCGAATCAAAGACCATCTTCAGAATGGCAAGCTGGATCTTACCAAGGTGAAACATGTTGTACTTGATGAAGTTGACCAGATGCTGGACATGGGATTTGCTGAGCAAGTGGAAGACATTTTACGAGTTGCATACAAGAAGGGTAATCTCAATATTTAAACAAACAGTAGGAAACATTAGTAATAATTTAGTCTGCTAAAATTCAGGTATATTTTTCTGAAAGTTGCAAGGTGGCTTTTTTAGAAATGACTGAATACTCTATATTGTAGGAAATGTACTGTGAACCGCAGTACGTGAGGAAGTGTTGCAAAAGAGGAATCATTCACAGGACCTTTGCAAAGCTTAAAATCCAGTTACCTAAGGATCTGTAAATAACTTTCTTTGACACCTATATGTAATTTGTACTTAGACTTCTTCCAGTTAAAAGGAATTAGAAGCTCTTTACCCTTCTCACCACTTGACAATAGACTGGATTTTTGATCATAGTAACTTTTTTCCTAATATTGAAAATATTTAGACTTTCTAGAGTATTTTTTCTCTAGATGTTGGTAATGCATAAATTAAAGCAGAACAGCCTTCTTTATTTTATATACTGATATTGTACCTCATATTTGAATAACTTGTATAATCAACTTGTATATATCTGTAAGATGAAACGTTGTTTTGTGCTTTAAGATTCTGAAGACAATCCCCAGACACTACTGTTTTCTGCAACTTGCCCACATTGGGTGTATGATGTGGCTAGGAAATACATGAAGTCTAGATACGAACAGATTGACCTTATTGGGAAAAGAACTCAAAAGGCTGCTACAACCGTAGAAGTGAGTAATCTCTCGCATGTGGAATGTTTTCAGGGCTCTTTCCTTTTCCTTTATGCTACAAATGGTCATCCCATCCTAAGGTACCTTATCAGGGTGATGTTGAAATTTGTTTTGAGAATTATTTTTCAAGCATAAGGTACACTACAGCTACTCAAACTGTTTCCAGGTTTAGGATCTGTCTCTCTTCTCACAGCATCCAGTAACCTCATAGACATCTCAGGTAGAGTAAGGATCAGTTATCAGTTAGTTTTATTGGTTTTCAGAGAAAAACAATATCTGAATTTATCTGAGTTGGAAGTAAAAGGCACACGTTAACATCAACCTGGCTCTTTTAAATTACCACAGACATCACAGTCAAATTCTGCTATTCCGTGTACAGGAGGTTTTTTCAAGCTTCCAGTGGTATCTCATCTCACTAGGCCTTTGCTTGCAATGTAGTAAATACCATAGCAAGGAATACAATACATGCTAGAAGCCTGAATTAATTATCTTTACTTGATAAAATATTGTTTCTGCTTAAGTACTGCTTAGCAGTTACTTTGACAGATCAGTTGGACACATGATGATTTTATCAGTGGGATTGAAAGAATGTTAATCTTGTGCTTGAAAAAAAACTTTTAACACACTGTATTTATTTGTTTCACTTTATCTGACTTAAATCTTTAGTTGATAGAACTGTAGTAAAATCTTGCACCTCTGACTGTCCTCCAGAGAAATGGTATAACATTTGCTTTGTTTTTTTTCCCCTTGCTTTAAAAAAGTGATTTGCAGACTGTCATCTTTTTTTCCCCCCTATTACTGTAATTATTTCGCTTAATGTTAGACTAACCATGGTGGGCATAAGAGCCTTCTGGATTTTGCATGTTCCAGGAACATGAGTTAGCATATTTTACCCCTCAGGAAATTGTATAACTCTTCAGGATTTCTGGATTTTACAGTTTCAAATGTATTAAAAAAGAATATAGTGTTTTTATGTAAGCTAAGCACTGGAATTCTTTTCCACAGCATTTGGCAATAGAGTGTCACTGGTCTCAGAGAGCTGCAGTTATTGGAGATGTCATCCAGGTCTACAGTGGTAGCCATGGGAGGACGATCGTGTTTTGTGAGACCAAAAAGGAGGCAAACGAACTGGCTCTGAATGCTTCAATCAAACAGGTACTTTATCATCTGTGTTAAGTAATAAAACCTGTCAGAGATGTATCAATCCTATGTTGATATCAGACCTACACTGAGTAAGTTTTAGAGAGAGACTTTCAAAGTGGATATGGCAGGCTTTTGTAGGTGGTCAGCTAGTTTCAAAACTGCCAAAAAGAACCTGTAAAAAACCCAAACTATCTGGTTGAAAGTTTATAGCATTATAGCCTTCAGGACTAGGCTAACAGAACTCGGCTATAAAGGATTTTTTTTTTTTTTCTTAAAAGAAGAGTTCTCATTAACATTAAATGAAGCAGTTGTGAATTAATTCTTTTCTGTAGAAAGGACTGTCTTTGATTAAAAAATGGTGATAGACTTAGACAACTAAGGATAAACAGGTCATGGTACTGGAATGGCAGTTACTGATCTGTGATGCTGACATTAATTATTGTTGTTTGGGGGGGAATTAGAATTTAGAGCTGTAATATATTTGTATTTTCATTAAGGTGTTTCTTAGCTGTTAGGAAGAGTTTAAAGATGTGTACACAGAAAGAATTCAATCTGCCGTCTCTTGTGAATGAGCTGAGATTCGTGGTACAGCACACTCTAGCACTGTTGGAAAATAACTAATTGATGTAGTGGTGCAATGTTTATGATGTGTAGCGATACTGGCACTGCATGCTCATTTTTGGTGGTGGTATCACAGCAACTACTTTTTCTGTATTTGTTTTCATTGAGGAGATGGGTTATGTATAGAAAGCAGTATAGCATTATGTTCTTAGGGAAAGGAGAAGCTTTTTCATCTGCCACAGCTGTGTTCAGGAGTGTTTCTCCCACACTCCTAGATGACCTCACTAACAGCTAAACCTGAGCGTGGAGCCTTATCCTGCGTTACTGGTGGTGTTAGTGATATCAAATCTTGCATAGGTAATGCAGAATTCTGATCTTGGCAGGTAAGATAAGGAAATCACTTAGATGTTTCTGTTTTAGCATATGAATACTCATGAACAGAATATATGCCTATTCCATTTACCAGCTGACATTAATCCAAAACTGTCTGGAAAAAAAATTTTTGAATTCTGTGCTGACTGTAGCACCTGTGTATTACCCTAGCATGTGATACTAATGTGTGGAAAAACTTGGTAGCCATTTATAGGCAAGCTGTGAAATGTGAAGTGGAGGAAAAAAGAGTTTTTATATATTTAGTCTTCATACTTGTTATTGCTGTGATACAGAAGGACTTTCAGAATGTTTGGATTCAAATTATCTCTGAAGCTATAGTTGATCTCCTTTTCTTTTTTTTTTTTTTTTTTGGACCACCTATAATTTAATTCTTTAATGTATAGGGGGAGAAATTAATATATTAGGGGGGAGTAAGAAGCAATACTATTTTGGAAAGGATGTCCAAATGAGTACTAAGAAGGCCTGAGAAAATTGTCGATGACTATTTTGAAACAGCTAAGCCTTGCATAGATGGTGTGGATGGCAAGTTAAGGCATAGTTGTTCTCGTAGGTCACAGTAATTAGAGGTGTAGAAGAAAAGGCACACATTGTGATTTTCCTCCTACCTTTGTTAAAGGTCTTTGAGGCATACGAGTAAGAAGTACCAAGTAAATATTGTAAGACACCTCAAATATAAACTCTGGTAGTTCAGTTCTTCTTGCTATACGGTATCTCTCAAACACCAAGATATTGTACCCAAAACAGACCATAAAATGTAACACTGTCTTGGATTTTGGTACAGTCCTATAATAATACTGTTTTTCAGGATTGCCAGTCATTGCATGGTGACATTCCTCAGAAGCAAAGAGAGATCACACTGAAAGGTTTTAGAAATGGTACATTTAAAGTTCTGGTTGCAACCAACGTGGCTGCCCGTGGTTTAGATATCCCTGAAGTTGACCTGGTTGTACAAAGTTCACCACCAAAGGTAGGAGACAGTTATGTTGGGTGTCTTGTAATAATTTATAGGTTTGTTTTCAAGCAGTAAATGCTATCAGGTGATTGTGTTTACCCCACAGAGCGTATCAGCATTGCATTTAAGGGTAAGGAATGTCCTGATATACAGAAGTAGTTCTTGGAGGATTTATTTAGAGTGCATCAGTCCTGAGTGTGTTTAAAGATGGTCTCCTGAAAATTACTTCCTTTAAGGCTGTTTAAAGCCTCTCCCTTCAAGGATTGGTGAGTGCAAGTCTGGAAGCGGTGGAAAGTGAAGAAAGGCTGTTTGTCTTGCAAGAATGATTCACTAAGTAGGGGCATATATGAAGAGGGCACCCCAACAATGAGAATGCTGTCTGAAGTTAAGAGGGTTTCAAAGAAGCAAGTTAATTTTTCAGTGAATTCCCTATTAATATCTCAGTATGCTTAAACTGATATGCAGGAGGGTGAGTGGGATTGTTATAGATGTATACACACTCAAAATGTTTTCTCATATTCTCTGTGGTGATACCAAAACAAGACTTCGTTGACCCGTGGTCACGATTCTGGCTTTCAAACCGTGATTTTTAGAGGGTTATGAAAAAGGTTATTTGCTTGACTTTAGTGAAAAAATGCTTTTTAATTTAATTCTCTGATGCAGTTATGTATTCAGGCTTAACTGTAATAGCTCCTACTAAGTTATGTGAATGCAATGAATTGATTAAATTACGATAAATTAGATCAGTAATAAGGCTATTTATTTTGAAGGATGTGGAGTCCTATATCCATCGTTCTGGACGCACAGGTCGAGCTGGGCGGACTGGGATCTGTATCTGTTTTTATCAGCGAAAGGAAGAACATCAGCTAAGATATGTGGAACAAAAAGCGGTAAAGTATAGTTTTCTTCTAGTCAAATTTAATGTGTTAGGGTGGCATGTAAAATCTTCATGTTTTATTCAATAGTTCAAATACAGAATATAGCTTATAAAGGATCCAGTTAAGGTTCGGTTACCTTGCAGAGTTTGGGTACACTGTCAGTTACTGTGGAGCAGGGAGTGCGCTGCAGATTCTCGTGCCTGTGCTTTTTCAGCAAACGGCAATAAGATTGTATCTGTGGAAATGAGAAAAAGCTAGCAGGATTTCAGTTTGGTGTTCTCCCTGGCTTATTGTCTGATCAGTGATTTGCATATGTGTAGCTTTACCGAGAACTGTTACCTGCATTTTTGCACTTCATGCGCTGTCCGTATGGTAGTTTTCTCGCCAATTAAGTATTCAGTTGGGATGAGATGGTTTAGTCTTGGCACATAAATACATTTAGAAAGGCTGTGCAACTTGCACTTAAATCCAAGTAAACCAGACAAAAATTAATAATTTAGAATTTGTAGAACTTTTTTTTTCCCCTGGAATCTGCCAAAATGGTCTCTGTTTATTTCAGTTTAAGGTCACTGCTTTGTGTAAACTGACCTGGTACATAAAAGGCTTTTAAGTGTTACCCATTTTCCTATAAGCTTGATCTTGTAATTTTCACTAGCAAAAGTTGGGAGTTAAAAGGTGAAAAGAAGAAGAAAAATGATAGATTTAAATGCTTGTTTCATTAGAGTCCAATACTGTTTCTTTAGAACTGAATTATTTCTGGTCTGCAACTTTCATCTGTATTTTGCTTTTTGAATTTCAGGGCATTACATTCAAGCGTGTTGGTGTTCCTACTGCAACAGATATAATAAAGGCTTCCAGCAAAGATGCCATCAGGTGTGTTCGGTGACTCAAG
This sequence comes from Stercorarius parasiticus, assembly GCA_013396915.1. Lineage (NCBI taxonomy): Eukaryota > Metazoa > Chordata > Aves > Charadriiformes > Stercorariidae > Stercorarius > Stercorarius parasiticus. The sequence goes on along the minus strand of VWZL01002834.1, from coordinate 38,361 downwards.
CCTTGTTGTACTTCCAAGCTTCCTGTTTCAGAAGGGCTGTTTGGATTGCTCGTTGCTGTCTCTTTGAACTGATCACTATTAAAGTCTTGGACTGCTGTTTTTCTTCTGTTCCAGAGCCTAGTAAATATTAGTGTCTAATTTTTTTTTTTAATCTTTTTGCTTTAATTACTTAGATGTCTGGATTCTGTTCCTCATACTGCTATTGAGTACTTCAAAGAATCTGCTCGGTGGCTAATACAAGAAAAGGGACCAGTTAATGCCCTGGCTGCGGCTCTAGCCCATATTTCAGGTGCTACTTCCATTGAACAGCGTTCCCTGCTGAACTCGGATGCGGTAAGGGCTTAACATTTGTCTTGAATCTGAAGAAAACCGCAACACATCTCTGTGTTGTTTAAGTAGAGATTTATTTGTCTCCTTATGACATTGTTTGGGAACTGTATGTAAGGCACCAGGAACTACTAATTTGGTTAAAAGCAAGAATATGGTGTCTATAAATACACTTACTCTCCCGTAACAGTATCCACTTGAAAACTTAGTTTATAAACTGTAAATTAGCAGGTTTCTTGTGTCTGATAGATGTGCTGAAGCTTATTCCTCTGACAGAATAGAGCGTGCCCTATTTTTTACTCCTCAGGGATTTGTTACAATGATACTACGCTGCTCTGAAGAAATAAACAACATGAGCTATGCTTGGCGAAGACTGCGAGAACTGCTGGGGGATGATGTTGATAGAAAGGTGAACAGAATGTGTTTCCTCAAGGGCAAAATGGTAAGGGTGTTTTTTTTTTTTTTTGGTAGCCTTTTCTCAGCAATTGTCAAGGGAGATATTTAGTCTTTTTTCCCCCATTCCAGGCTCTAGTGATAAGGAAATGACTGGCAGAAGGATGGGCCTCAATCTGTTTTATTAGGGCAGGGGCTTAGGGCTCTGCTCCACTGACGTGCTGAGGAGGGAGTATAATGCAGTATATAGCATGGCTATAGGGATATAGCAGAACAGGTAAAAGGTACGAACAGTGTTCACTGTGCCTTAATGACAAAACGTAGAACAGGATTTCTCAGGACGGTCACTTCTGATGGTCCGTGTCCTGCATATTTCTGGTACCTGAAATGTAAAGGTCACAAAGTTACTTCTTGGGTTGTCTGCTTAACAGTGTTGCAACAACTGTAGCACAGCTTGTCAAGAAACAGTTATTTTAAACAACAATGATTCCCATCGCTACTTTTGTCTCAGAATTCGCATGTATTTTCACAAATAAGAGAATGCGTGATCAAATAGTCTGTCCAGGATTATTTGTGGTGACACACAAGATAAGGAATGTTTGTGTCCTGCTTCTGCGAGTTGTTCGGCATTATTGCTGATTTGCTGCATCTTTGTGTTTTTCTGGGTGTAATTCTTGCTTCTCAACATGCCCAGGTCAATAAAACAGAACAGAGAGATGCTGTGATCTCGATGACTTAATTTGCGTGCTGTCAACACATGCCATTCTCTTATCCCTTCTTCTGCTGTTATTTTTCTGGTGCTTTCACACACCTGCATTGCTGTGCATACTTCATTCGTATCCATGTTGAAGTTTCCATCACAGACACCATATACCAACTGTTGTTACAGAGAATGATTCAGTTTGTTTCCTTGTTCTTGTGTGGTTTAAGGTGGTGTGGGATGGGGAGAACAATAGACAAACTAAAAAGATCCCCAAACTGTTTGGAGACGAGTTGAGAGGACACTTCAGAGGCAGATGTTGAATGAATCTCTTTTATGTAGAGATTCATTGTAGAACATTAAGATTGGTATGAGTGCAGGTGGAACAGGTGCTTTTTGGAGGTACCAAAAGGGGAGAGAGATAAAAATGGCAGGTGTTGATGGCACCTAGTTTAGCAAATCAGTAAAATCACAGCACATCTGTATGCCAATACTGAGGATAACCCAGACTTGGTAAACTAGAAAGCCTAAAGCAGCCCACACTTGAACAACAGTTTAAAATTATTATTATTTTTTAAATAAAATCAGTTCTTATCTTGAGTGCTGTGTGTATTCTGTTCTACATTCCATCTTTGTGTAAAAGTTAACCTGCATGTCTTGCTGTATGAATTTCACACATAGTTCACAAAGTTTCTTGGCCAGATGCTTCCGATTTTAAATTTGACTTGAGGATACTGTTTTTATTATTTCCATCTCTGACATTTTTTCTTAAATGCGTCCTTTACACATGATATTTGGTATTGCATTGTTAAGATTTGTTTTATTGTCCTTGCCTCTGTCTCTGTTCACAGCGTTGTTCCGTATTTGTTGTGTGGAACACTATCTCGGGATGGTTTTCCCTGCATCAGATTTGTAATTCTCAGTATCCAGATTGCTCATTTGGAGAAAGAATAGTATTTTAATGTGCAAATTATATATTGTACTTAATAATTCAAGTAGTCTAAATTCAGATTTTTAGTCTGAACCTAAATATTAAGTCTACTAGGTATATACATTTCTTATTATAGATTAAAACTTCTGATTTGAAAGAATTTATAAAATGAGTAATGCAGAAGCCAATAGACCACAGTTTAGGATGGAGAGGGTTATAAGCTTATTGTTAAAGAGCAAGAAAATGTGAATTGGAAGTACTGGCTATGCAGAGGAAAAAAAAATCTGTGTATCTGAGGAAAACATTAAGGAAGTGTAAGTATTGGTGTTTTGGGAAATACTGATGCAGCTTCTCTCAATGTTCAAAGGTTTTGAAGCATCTTAAATCTCTATTAAAAAAACACTTTGAAATATAAACCTGTTTATTCTACTACATAGATTTGTAGGCTCTATCTAATTTAGTTGCAGTCAGTTAAAAGGCTAGACTTGTATCCATTAAAATTATTGTCTCTTTTTAGGGTGTGTGCTTTGATATTCCTGCAGCAGACCAAAAGGAAATAGAGGTACATTCATTGAAATTTCTGGTTATAGAGGACTGTAGATGAAATTAGCTGGACTGGGTTAGGCAGAAAACATTATGTGGCTTTTCCTAGTGGCAAAAGGGATGGCTTTGAAGGAATTAAGGAACAGGACAAACATACGGTGTTCCTTTCCTAAAGTATTGCCCTGTCTCCAAAAATCTGTAGCTTGAAACTTTTGCACTGAGAAGTGTGGTGGTGTGAACAATCCACCCCTTGTTACTGCTGCTGGATTAATCTTTGTAGGCCATGGGTTTCATTATGCTATAAAATCCCCTTTTTTCTACTCCCCCCCATTCTTTTTACCCAGAATTCTCTCCACAGAAAAGTGAATCCTGTATTTTTGCTTGGCAGAATTAATATTCCCATGCCAAAATTCCCTAGGCTTTCCTGCAGGTATTTCTCATTGCATTTCCATACCCTCATGCCCTGGTATTCATTCACGCCTAAAACAATGTTTGGTTCTGGATTAGAGGGGAAATGAGGGGAGGGTGTGGATTTATGATCAGTAATAATTATAGTGGTGTTCTTAATAAATGAAAGGTGGGGGAAGAGTTTACTGATGAGGCTGCTCTGTAAAGCTCTAAGGTGGGTTTCAGTTCTGTTTGATAGTATCTGAGGTGTACTCGGTGCACTGTAGCTCTTACGCTTGAAATTTTGAAACCAGTATTGATCACTTTAGTTAGAAACTTGAATCCCTTCTATTAGCTCACACTTTCTCTTTTCAGTTGAGTAAATTTAGTAATTATGAAATACCCTGTATACGCATTCCTAGAATTTAACTTAACATGTCTGACTTTATTTCAATAGTCAAGATGGGAAGATTCAAAACAGTGGCGTTTGTGCGTGGCAACTGAATTACCTGAGTTAGTAGAATCACAGCGAGGAGGAGGAGGAGGTGGAGGAAACGGCCGAAGCTTCTCCAGCTCCAGGAATGGACGGCGTGGTAGCTCTGGTAGAAACAGATTCAGAGGCAGAGGCCAGAAACGAAGTTTTGACAGAGCATTTGATCGTTAACTTCACTAATTCAGAAGTGGAAAAAATGGGACTGCAGTATTTTATATTTCATTAAAATAGGCTGTTCCTATTGTTTCCTGTGTTTGTACCACTTGGAAAGAGTCAGTCGTTCAGATTTTTTTTTCCCCCTCAGTACTACTTTGGTCATAAATAAGATCCTGTTCACTTTAAAAAACACAAGAAAAATAAAACTTATTGTTTCCTTTCTTTTTCTCATTGCCATTTCAACTGTACAATCTAAATCTTTATTCCAGAATATAGCTGCTGCATTCAAAACTGTACCCTGGCTCACTGTGTAATATATAGATCTTAACTCCTAGTCAAACCTGTACATTTTCCAAAGAAAAAAGAATAATAAAATACTATTTTACGAGTTCATAGCCGATGTTGGAAGGTTTTAAAAGTTGGAGTACGATATTATGATATAGGAGGTGTACAGGTATGGGAAGTCTCGTTTTGCTGGTGCAGCAGCCCCGTTGCTGGCTGACGAACCGTACCGGAGGCGGTCCCGGTGCGCGGGGGGAACCGACGGAAGGGACCGCCCGGGCAGCACCGGCGGAAGGGGCGGCCCGGGCCGGCGGAGCGGCTGCATGGGCGGCGTGTGGTGCCGGCCGGCGCGCCTCGCCTTCCCCGCGGCCCGGGCGGCAGCGGCCGCCC